>CAOLHI010000154.1:600000-847759 GCA_948474755.1 Ctenosaura bakeri
GGAGGCAAGATGGGAAAGAAATTGATGTTGGCAGGACGGGAGACAGAGGAGAGTGAGTGGCAGCAGCTACAAACTTGTAAATAATCAAATCTGCAAAAGAGAAACTCACACATGCAGAGGGCAGACTGTATATGCATTATTGTTCAGCTTAGAAAATGTAGCCATCACATAAACTTGTTTCCAATATCCTTCACTTTGGTTCCTTATCAAACTTGTACAAAGGAGGGGAAACCTTTACACCACATATTACACTGAACCCATGGTAAAAACTTTGAGGCAGGAAGAGCTGTATGCTAAACAACCTGACCTAGACCTCTTAGGTTAACCTTCCAGCTTCAGATGTCCTGGATGATTTTGTTTCATCTCTGCTGAGAAGAGATTCAGTCTCCTGCCCATTTGGGTTTTGTACATGGAATGGGAAGAGAAACAATTTTGTTATCCATCTGAAGTAGCGTAGAGTTTTGTTCTGACTATGAGCATAACAGAAGCAATAGTAGACAGAAGCAGAATGAGATTTACAGGTTAAGTCTTCAAAAGATAAAGGCCTTTTTAACATTTCTATTGTTTTATGTTCATTATGAACCTAACCAAGGCAGGAGGACTCTGAATTGAACAGAACAGCTGCTGTATGTGCGTAGGTATCCAGTTTAGAGCCAACATGGTGTGGTGCTTGACCATTGGACTATGAACTTTGGAGATCAGGGTTCAAACTCCCACTCAGCTGGGGAAACCCATGAGTGACTTTGGGCAAATCACACTCTCTCAGCTTCAGAGGAAGGCAAAGGCAAACCACTTCTGAATAAGTCTTGCCAAGAAACCCCCATGATATGTTCAGCACAGCGTCACCATAAGTTGGAAATTGCTAGAAGACATACAGCAGACATCTTTTTCCTTTGCACTATCTGCCTGGTCTGAGAGTTGAGGTGACCTATACCCCAAGGTGCTCTTCCACATTGGTTTTCAGGTATGCAGGTATTTTCTGCATGCAAGTGTTTCCTGTAAACAGTTTGGGAAGGAAAAGCATTTGGTGGGTGTGTATAAAAAGGAAATAATTAACCACAGATACACTCTCTGTGTTGTCTCCCCATCTGAAACCAGAGCCTCAGGGTTACTTTTCAGTAAAAAAGAAAAGTCCTTTTTCTAAAATATGTATATATATATATTGACTTCTTTCCAGGGACTTTCTAACTAGTCATGAGCATCTGGCTGGTTTTATTTTCACAAAAGTTGCAAACTGTACGAGAAGGAATGAAACAGTCCTGATTGCATCTGGGGTGGAAATCAAATGCTGCTTATACTTTCTCTTTCCTTTTCTCCCAATGCATAAGCAGTAGGCGACAACCTTTTCAGACCCAGGAAGAATCATCTTTAGCCAGAGCATGCATTTGAAAAACGATTTCTTCCCAGCTCCTTTTAAACATACATTTCTACATTGATAGTGCTGTTGCTGCAACCCACATTAGGTCAGGCTGAGATACAGGATAACAGATACTTCACTCATGTTGTGGTCCCATATGCAGTGCATATGCGTTTGTTGGGAATCCTGTATGCCAGGATATACACGCACAGAGTTTGTGACCATTTTTCTAAGGAAGCAATATAGGGTATGCGACGTGACCCTTTCTGCATAGTAAAGAATGGCAGAGAATAACCCATGTCAATTTGTCTTCTCTCTCGTCTTTGTTCTTGCAGAACAGCCCAACGTACAGGTATACTCGCGTCATCCTGTGGAGATAGGCAAGGAAAACACCTTGCATTGCTACGTGGAAAACTTCCATCCTCCCAAAATTGAGATCACTCTTATGAAGAACGGCGTCCCTCTTGAGAACGTGCAGAAGTCCGACCTTTCCTTTAAGCCTGATTGGACCTTTGAACTGCTGGCCCACGCTCCAGTTGTTCCTGATGGAAAATCTGAGTATGCCTGTAAAGTGAGCCACAGCAGTCTGTCTGCTCCAGTGACCGTCAAGTGGGGTGAGTGCTTTGTTCCTTTGCTCTTTTCATTGTCTTTACATTTCATTCTTTTCCCGTGGACCAGTGTGAGCAGTCGCACTTCCTAGTTTGCGGTCTTTCAGGAAGACAAACTGACTGCTATTCTGCGATCCAAGAGTGTTTTGTTTTAGAGGTCACACCACACTGTGCCCCGCCAATGAGGGGGGAAAAAGACCATTGCCCTGAGATGCAATAAAGTAGATGTGTTTCATTACAAAAAGAGAACATGTCATTGCTAATACTTGTAATGAATAATGGTAAATGCATGCATTTTTTAACAGATTGTACCATAAAGTATGAAGTACCCGATATTGAATTGTTACAAATGTGCTCTTTTAATGAGATAGAAATAACATGCAACCACTGTTTAATATTATTGGAGCAAGTGACTGTGTAATGATTTCTCTATTCCAAAAATAACACATAGATAACTGTTACAGTGGAAGAACAACAGGGCATTGGTCATTCCTGTTAAATGTCACCTATAGACAAATGATCACATAGTATTTTAATAATGGTATAACACGTTATTTAACAATAACAAGGACTTAAGTAGATCTCACCACTGTTTGCTAGACCACAACATCAGTTCTCAACAAATCTGTTTATTTAGATTAATTTTTAACTTGTATTTTTTGTATCATACTTGTGTATCACTCAAATGTTACTCTGTTTTTATTGTTGTTGTGTTCATTATAGTGCTTTTTCTTAAAAGTTTTCCTTTGCTACACTGTTTTATCCCCTTTACACTCCTCCCTTGGCAGTTCTTATAACTTGCCTGATACTCTTATGTCCTTGCTGATAAAGATTTTTCCTTTTTTTTCTTTGTTAATTAGATATTTTACCTCATTAGTTCCATTGTTGTATTCAGTGATATCAATACCCATCTCCTTTAAAAATGAGAATCTGAACATACCTAGTTAGTATACAGAAGGGTTCTGGTTTGTTTTTATTTTTGATCCATCTATTACTTTAAAGCATTGGATAATTTAATCAATAATATATACTTATACTGTTGCTTTCTACAGATCAGGACTACTAAACAGATGATCTCAGAAATGAGGTAAGGATATTGGATAAAAGTTATAGTTGTTATGAATTTGATGTATGTATGACAGGAGAGAAATTTTACTTTTCTCTTTTTTTAAAAAAAAAAGGTTAGTTAACAAAATCACATGAGTCATTTTTGTGTCTCACCATCCTTTAAACAGAGGGTGAAGACAGACATGATATTAAAAGAGGACAGTTATTTGATAGAATTTCAGTACTTCCCCATGTGAAGTGTATGCGGTGTTTACTGAGTTATGGTTTCCTGTTTTATAGGAAGGAATATAGAGAAATGTATTTATTACAGTTAACTTGGTATAGCAAAGAGTAAAGATTCAGATATTTATATTATTTTTCTTGTTCAGAATTTTTCAAATACATATAAAGTGTCCATAACGTTTTTGTTGTTCTTGTTGTTGTTTGGTATTATACAGACTTTTCAAATAGCAACAAAAAATGTCATCTGTCAATAATTTACAGTTTACTAGTCATATTTAAAAAATAATAGGGAGGAGAGAGAAGATATACAGATTTTTTCATTAATTCTTTCTAAAGTCACATGGTTAAACTTGACCATTTTTAATTTGACCTCAATAAAGGCTGTGGAGGAGAGATGATTCAAAAATCACTCTGCAGTCATTATCATTGTGACCAAGTGATTATTGGTGACACTGAACTCAAATTCTAAATGAGTCTTCTAGTAGTTTCAGATAGATTTTAAATAGCATGGGGGGACAAAACTGAGCCCCGAGGAAATCTCACAGGCCAATGACCAGGGCATCAAACAGGAGTCCCCCAGCACCACCTTCTGAGTTCCCCCCACCCGGAATGACTGGAACCACTGCATAACAGTGTCCCCAAGTCCTATCCCAAAGAATTCTCCCAGAAGGATACCATGGTCAATGGTATCGAAAGCCACTGAGAGGTCCAACAGAACCAACAAGGATACACTCCCTCTGTCTAGCTCCCTGCTTAAGTCATCTACCAAGGCAAACAAAGTCCCATAACCAGACCTGAAGCCTGTTTGAAACAGTCTCATCCAGAAGCCCTGGATCTGAGAGGTCAGCGCATTACCCATCTGGCCTTACGCAGAAATTGAATGTTGCCAATAATTATTCTGACTAGTAGGATCCAGGGAAGCCTCTTTTTAGTCATGGCATCATCACAGCCTCTTTTAAGCAGGATAGAAACTTCAGTTCCTGCAGTGAAGCATTTACCACTCCCTGTATCCACTCAACCAGTCCCCTCTAGCTGCTTTCAGAAACCAGGAGTGGCAAGGATTCAGTATACATGTGGTTGCTTTCACCTCTCCTAGGATTCTGTCTGCATCCTCAGGCTACACAAATTGAAATGTATCTACTAATACAGGACAAGCAGATGCCAAAGTTACATCCATTGCATCCAAGTTGGAGCAAATCTGAGTAATTTTGTCAGGAAAGGATATTGCAAATTCATCACAGCAGGCTGTCAGGTGATCTTTGTTTTCTTCTTATGGATCAGTATGTAAAAGGCCCCTGGATGGCACTGTTCAGACACAATGTTGGGAGAAATGTATAATTTCTTCGCTTTCACCATTGTTACAGTATATATGTATATATATTTGTCTTCATCACAGCACTGAAAGGTTACATTCAAATAGTGATGTTCAAGACTACTTAGTCCAGGGATGGGGAATCTTTGGCCCTGCAGATGTTTTGGACTTCAATTTTTGGAAGATTTAGCTGGCCTGGTCACCAGGAAAAGTTTATGGGAACTGTATTCCCAGACAGCTGGAGCATTGGAGTTTCCTTGACCTAGTCATAAGAACCCCAGCATTTGATTTACTGCATAAGACTGCATTTTCTTTTTGAAAGTTTGTTTTTCCTTTCTCAGGTTTGAAAAGCTTTGCCTTTTAAAGATATTTGATCTTCCCAGTTGTCCCTGCTTGCCAATGATTGTGGAGCTCAGTGGATAGCTTTTCAGTAGATCCTCCATAAGCGAAGACTGAAGATTGCATTGAAAATTTCTGCTATCAAGCATTTATTATAGCATTCTGATATTGGCAATTTTAGCTTTTTTACAACATGTAATTTTCTGTTCATTTAGTTTAATTACCTACATGAAATATTCTAGACGTTTGTTTCAGTTTCTGTTAGAAATATAATCAAAGACTTGAAAAGATTATGCTTAAACTTCTTTTATAAATTCACAGTGAATTATTTTCTTATTTGGCATATCTGAAATGCAAAATGATTGGAGTAATCTAATAAAGTACAAGTACTAACCTTTTATTTGTAATGACTGGTGGCTTTAACTGACTGATTCACTGCACCATCACATATGTTGGGGTGGAGGCCAGTTTTCATATCCATGGCAGGCTGCACTATACCCATTTTGGTTAGAAATCAATTCAAAGTGTGACCTTAGGTTTGTACTTCTTGCTTTTTCCCTTGTTTGAGGAAGTGAAATTTAAATGTTAAACCAACACTCACAGAGTGGGAATTTACCAATTCTGGTGACTTTTGACTCTCTAGTTTTATTTTAAAAATGTTCAGCATCTCAGGGGGTTCAGGGCCAGAAAAAAAAAGGGGGGGGATAGGGTTGTGCACACATACCCATGGGTTGCCCTTTGTATGTCTGCTATGCATGTCTTGTTCTCAACTAGGACTGGAGGCACTTCAGGCCTCCCCAAAAGATGTGTATGATACTGATAACAGCCAAAGAATGCTGGAATAAAATATTACTTCGTTGGAGATCAATGGATACCACTGGTATTACATAGCAAAGGAAGCTCACACATCATACAGCGAATAGGGAGCCAGAGTCTCCTCACAGCCAATTGCATCCTGGCTCCTAGGCAGCACCAGATGTCACTTTAAAGACCAGCACAGCTTCCCCAGACCAATAGCACATGCTTTTACTTCCTCCTTATCGAGATCAAGGATGTGGTCTCAAGCAATGGGCTTACAAAGCAAAGGTTTTAAGAATCCCTACTGCACAGAAGCAAGCTTTTCTTCCCTGCTTCTAGATATGAGACAAGCCAAAGATCTAAAATAAAACAATTTCCCCATAAGTCTCATGATTGGGCTGAAAGGTGGGGGCATGTACGCTTTTACACCTTCACAAGGAAGATAGTGATTACATGTTCTAATCTACTGAAATTCTCTGCTAGAATGAATTAGGACGTAAAACTATATTAAGTAAAATAGCCCATGTCAACCTGGAGCTCTGTAATAGTATTTAGTGATTCAGACCCTGGACCTTTTCTGGTGGCAAATGCTGCACCTTCCACCTGACTATTCAGAAGGAAACACTGTTCCTCATTGTGATCTCTGTGACTCACACAAATGAATATACTGCACCTGCACAGTGCATCATTCAGAACCTTTTAGAGCTGTTATGCAAATGTTTTGGTGGTAGCATCTTCCCCCACTTCTGGTCCATGTGACAGCTGATTCCCACTCATTCCCTCAGTTTCCATTTGTCACAGCACTGAAGGAACTGTTGGTGCATTGTATCGCATTCTCCCAATGGACTCAATCTGATTCTCGGTATGTTTTTGGCTGTTCTGATCTCCTGATGTGACTTTGAGTGATCAGAATGCCCTCCAGATCCTTAAAAAAATGCATTTCTTGTGGCATTGAAATTTCTGTTATTGACAGGCACTCACACTGTCTTCTGTGCCATGGAGATGGACACAATATTGGATCTTGTGCTCACTGTAAAGCCATGATCCCACAGATACATTAAAATCATTCATTGAGGCTGAAAGCTCTTTTCTACGAGCAAACCCTGAACCACTACTGACACACCTTCTACCTCAGATCAGTCATCAATCAGTTCCATGGCCTTTGTCCATGCCTGCTGTGTCAAGTTCACTTGTCCAGGTCACTATCAAAAGGTCCCTGCAAGATTCTGGCATCAAAGAGGGCTGGTCCCTGGAACGGTGGCCCTTCTCACATGCAACTTCCACGTGCCTGAATTTGAGGTTCCATGTGATGGCAATGTACTATGTCTGAACCATAGTAACAATGTAGGTATATATGTAAGTACCTATGTAGGAACCATGTACCTACCTATAGGCATATATAGATATACACATAGGTAGCAGTAAAATTCAGTAATAAAATTCTATCTTCATAGTAAAATGTCAAAAATTAGTATGAGGAGAAACAGTTGTTCATCCCCCAAATGGTGAAGATGACTAAGCAAATTGAGGATAGTCGGTCTCCAGATGGTACTCTGAATCAGTTAATAAGTTCTTCAACATTTTTATTTGGGGGCAACTCCCATTGAATTCAGTGGAGCTTACTTCTGATTGGCATATATAGAAGTACAAGGTTAATTTTCAGTCCTCTCTTCCCCTGAAAACACACTAGCAGCAGATGCCTTACGATCTTTGGGGTGCTGTCCTAATTGATGCCTAGAGTATTTTTTCGGCAGGAGGAATATTGGAAGAAGCGTTTCAAAAATGGGGGGGGAGGAAAGAAAATAAACCATATTTCCCTGAATAGTTCAGGTTGAAAAGAAGACTCAATGGAATAGCACACTGTAACTTTATATTTTTAGCAGGTCTGTTTTTTTTTTCTTTGAAGCATTATTTCGTCCTGTCGTTCTTGAGTAAAATGAGCTGTGACATAGTGATCCAACCACACTGATAACTGTGGTTTTGGTAGTTGTGTTTTCAGTTAGTTGGGAGATTCCTATATTGTCTTTTATTACTGATCTAATAATCAATAAATAATAACATTTCAGATACCAAATCTGTTCCCTGAAATTACACCCTAGTTAAGTAAATCAACACCTATATACTGTGTCTACCACTGGATATGCCACACAATGTCTTTTAATGTGGTTAGAACTTTTAATTGATTACAAAATAAAATTACATGTTCTTTTAGCAGGCCTAATACTTTTTTTTTCAAACAGCAAAGTATGCTTCCATGATATAATTTCAAACAAACTGTATTCAACAGTATCCCTATTATACTTAAATTTTGTACAGTAGACAATATATTAGCAATAACCACTGTTCTTGGTTCACATGAAGCAACTATAACATGAAATGTACTGTTGTGTTTGTTGTGACCCCGTCATGGCAAAATGGACATAGAGTTTATGCCCCTTTGGGTGTTTTATTTGATGTATGTTTTTTGAAGTTGTGTGTTTGAACAGCCTGTAGACTTGTTCAGTGAATCAATAATTATATGCCAACCACAATTTAGCTCAATAATTTCTGTGATCAGGAAGAAATCCTAAATCTTGAATCTCTCAGATATTCACCACTACAGACCCTAAGGTAGGTTTGTATTTCAGCATCTTGGCTGTGTTCTCATAATACCCTTTTCAGTTACTAAGATTAGCACACTATGAAGACTTAGCCTTTCCTGGTTTTGGTTCAGCAACATCTTTTCCCTTCCCTTATTGTTGTTTTTGTAATTAATATTCAGACTACTGGTTTTCATGGCTTCAGAAGCTGCTGATCTTAACAACGGGCATTAATTTTTATTATATTTGAAGTGATTTCCCCAATGGAATAAAATGTTTCCTGGCATTCTTGCAACTTTTACATATTATTATAGTTTATAATTTTTCTAGAGGTCTACTGCAGTAAATTAAACCCCCAGCTAATATATAAAAGTCAACGTTTGTCTGTGTCAGGCAAGAAAACCTCGTACGATCGTCTGGCTGTTAAGATTCTATGGAATCCTGGGGTTTGCAGTTTATGGAGGTGTCTTTAGAATTCTCAGCCAGAGAGCCCTTGGACCTGGCCGGTTGTGACAGAGATGAGGCCTAGCAGCAAGGAAGAGGGCACTGTAGTCCCTCAGAACCCAAACCTCTGTTATCTACTCTGAATACAGATTGGGTTGGGGAATATGGAGAAAAGTTATAGGTACTGGAGAAGGCAGTCTGCGGAATTAGAGACACAGGATCTCTAATCTTTTAAACAAGTATTACCTATGAGAAAATAAAATCCCCTGCAAAGCCGGGTATATACTCTAGTTAACTATATTTCAAGGTTCATCACAGTATTTCTAGGCTATTTTTCTTTCTCTGTCTTAGACTCTCTGCTCTGACGCCCCCTGATAGGCTTCACATTCCTTTCTGTATGAGAACCAAACTTGTACAAGGCTGTGGCCATTTCCGCACTAGCCTGTTATAGCGCGATGATTCCACTTTCAACCTCCTCTGGAATCCTGGGGTTTGCAGTTTCCCGAAACTGCAAACCCCAGAATTCCAGAGCAGGTTGAAAGTGGAATCATCGCGCTACAACAGGCTAGTGCGGAAACGGTCTGCGCTTCCAATGCCTGGATTTCCTGCTCCCGCGACCATTTCGGGGAAACCACCAGCCTTTTACCAGCAAGGGAAACCGAAAGTAAAAAGTCCACGGCTGCGAGAGTGCGCATGCGCTGGAAAGCCCCGTTGGCTCCTTTTTCTCGTTTGCGGAGAAAAATCCTCCCGGCAACTAGTGATGCGACGGGATTAGATTAACGCTATTGGTCAAGAGACGGAATAACAAGCCTGGGGTTGGCTTGTCTGGGCTCAGACGCGATCGGGAGCAGCGAAGGGCGGACGGGCTGTTTTCGTGCGTGGGAGAGAAAGTGCAGTCCTTCAGGCTTTCGAAGCCGTCATCATGGGGAAAGAAATTTTCTTGGCGTGGATAGCCTTTCTCCTCTGCATTGCTGTCATCGAAGCCGTCGAAAGTAAGACTTTTTTCCCCCAACCTACAAAACTTAAGTTACTTTCTTGTTGCATCACAGTACCATTTCCGCACTAGACTGTTATAGCGCTACGATTCCACTTTCAACATCCTATGGAACCCTGGGCTTTGCAGTTTCGGGAGGGGCTGGCCGTCTCCTCCCGAAACTGCAAAGCCCAGGGTTCCATAGGATGTTGAAAGTGGAGTCGTAGCGCTATAACAGTCCAGTGCGGAAATGGCCAATGTTTGGGACATTATTAACTTTATCATAACGCGTTGTGTTCGATCTTCTCTCCTCCCTCCCCTAAGTTTGAGTTCTTTTCCTAGAGCCCGATTAAGATTCTCCCGATCACTTCGTTTGGTGACAATCTAGAGCGTTAAGACGTGTGTTAATAAATGTGGCAGGTCTGCCCGGAATGTCATCGCCGGCCATTTCCGCACTAGGCTGTTGTAGCGCTATTATTCCACTTTCAACATCCTATGGAATCCTGGGGCTTGCAGTTTCGGGAGGGGCTGGCCGTCTCCTCCCGAAACTGCAAAGCCCCGGGTTCCATAGGATGTTGAAAGTGGAATCGTAGCACTATAACAGTCTAGTGCGGAAATGGCCAATGTCTGGGACGTTGTTTACTTCCCTTAATTATTAACTTTATCATAACGCATTGTGTTCGATCTTCTCTTCCCCGCCCCCAAAGTTTGAGGTTTTTTTCTAGAGCCCGATTAAGATTCTCCCGATCACTTCGTTTGGTGACAATCTAGAGTGTTAAGACGTGTGTTAATAAATGTGGCATGTCTGCCTGGAATGTCATCGCCGGCCATTTCCGCACTAGACTGTTGTAGCGCTATTATTCCACTTTCAACCTCCTATGGAATCCTGGGGTTTGCAGTTTAGGGAGGGGCCTCAAGGCAGTGTGTTAAGCAGCCTGTCCTACACCATCTAGATTAATGTGCTACCTTCGGACATGTTGAATGGTGTTATTCCATCACCAGTGTTGAGAAAAGATTTATCCTCCTGCCCAGTTGGCTTTTGTACGTGGAATGGGAAGAGACATCCTTTTGTTGTCCATCTGAAGCAGCAAAATGTCTTCTCTTGACTGTGGACATTGCAGAAGGGATAGTAGACGGAAGCAGAATCAAATTTACAGGTCAAGTCTGCCTGAGATGTAGGAATCTGCCATCATTTTTTTTTTTATCTGAACACAAGCATTTTTATCCAGCATTGCCCAGGATTTTATTTTCTCGTAGGTAACACTTGTTAGAAATACCTTAAGAATTATCTTGCCTTAGGAATCAGATGCAGTTGAAGTACACAGACTTGATATCCTGTGTCTGTAATTCCCCAAACTGCCTTGTCCAGTATCTGTAACTTTTCCCCGTAGTTCCCAATCCAGTCTGTATTCAGAGTTGTTAACATATAGAGGTTTGGTTCCTGAGAGAGTACCCTGTCTTCCTCCTTGCTGCTAGGCCTCATCTCCATAGCAATCAGCCTATTCCAGTACCTGTAACTTTCCCCCACATTCCCCAATCCAATCTGTATTCAGAGTTGTTAACATAATAGAGGTTTGGTTTCTGAGGGAATGCACTGCTCTTCTTCTTGCTGCTGGGCCTCGTCTCCATAGCAACTGGCCTGAGGCCCAAGACCTCTCTAGCTGAGTATTCTAAAGGCTCCTTCCTGAGCTGCCAACCCCAGGATTCCATAGAATCTTCTCAGCCAGCCAATCATATGAGGTCTTTTCATTTCACACAGCCAATTGTATGAGGTCTTGGCCTGCCTGACGCAGACAAACAGACAAACTCACAAACTTTGACTTTTATATAGTAGATAGACAAGGCAGGAGGGCTCTGAATTGAACAGAACAGCAGCTGGGGCGAAGGGTGGGGGAGTGGTATCCTTGAGAGCCTGCATGATGTAGTGGTTTGAGCTTTGGATGATAACTTGGAAACCAGGGTTCAAATTCCCACTCAGCCGTGGAAACCCACTGGATGACCTTTGGTGAGTCACACTCTCTCAGCCTCAAGAAGACAAAGGCAAACCTTGGCAAGAAAATCCCATCATAGGGTTGCCTTAGGGTCACTATAATTTGGAAGGGACTTGTACACATCCTTCCTTCCACTATCTGCCTGATGTGAGAGTTGAGGTGAACTGTACCCCAAGGTACTTTTCCGCTTTGGTTTTCAGGTAAGGTAAATATTCCTGTAAATAGTTGGGAAGGGAGAAGCAGTTGGTGAGGGCGAGTGAAGAGGAACATGATCACTGGGAAATGATTAACCACACAGAACACTTTCCATATTGTCTCTCCATTTGAAATCATAGTCTCCAAGGTGATTTCATTAAAAAAGAAAACAAAGTCCATTTATTTATTTTTTTGGCTTATTTCCAGGGACTTTCTAACTAATCGTGAGTCTCAACCTGGTTTTATTTTCACCAAAGTTATAAACTGCAAGAGAAGGAATGAAATGGAGTCCTGATTTCATCTGGAGTGGAAATTAAATGTTACTTATACTTTCTCTTTCCTTTTCTCCTAGTGCATGAGCAGTAGGTGACAACCTTTTCAGACTTAGGAAGACTCAACTTTAGCTGAATCATTCTTTTGGAAACTGCTTTCCCCCGCTCCCAATAAACAAACATTTTTACATTGATAGTCCTGTTGGTGCAATCCATATTAGCTCAGCCTGTAACCCAAGTTTGCAGTTGAAGGTAAATGGCCCTCTTCCACTGTGATACAAGAGACCAGATATTCCACCTGTGTTGTGGTCCCTTGCACATTTGCTGAGATTGACCACATATGGGATATCCCAGATTCTGATAGAAGAGAGTCCAAAAGGTGGAGGAGAGGATGCCTTGCTTGTTCAGGTGTGATTAGTTATAAAGTCAAGGCTATCTGGGGTCGGCAGCCTCTAGTTAGACTATCTAAGGCCCTTTTCGCACGGGCTTTCTGTCGCGCGAGAGCCCCGTGAGCCTCGCGGGAGTGGGAGCGTCGCTCTGCACGACGCACTCCTACTTCCGCCGCGCTCACGGGGCTGCAGCGGCGCGATTGTGGGTTTTTTGATTTTCGCCTCAAAGCGAAAATCACCCGCGCTCGCACAACGCTCCCGGCGCCCACGTGCACTTACCTCCTGTGCGGAGTGTCGGGGAGGCGGCCGGGTCGCGCTTCCTTCCCTCCGCCCCTGCGGAAGGAAGGGGTGGGGCACTAGCGCGACGGACGCGACAGCCTCCTGCTTCGCGCGGGGGGGCAGACACGCGAGCCTCCTGCTTCGCGTGGGGGGACGGACGCGCGAGAAGCCTTCTCCGGGAGGCTGCCGCTTCCCCCTCCTTCCTTCGCCTGCGAAAGGAACGAGGGGGAAGCGGCAGCCTCCCAGAGAAGGCTTCTCGCGTGAGCCGCCCTCCCCCGCTCACGCGAGAAGCCTCAATGCGAAAAGGGCCTAAGTCAGAAGTTGTGTCTTTTAATTCTGGATACATGAATGATTTATTAAGTGACATAAAGAGGGTTCCCTTTGCATGTGTCAGAAGAAATACTCATTAGGCAAAGAAGAACAAGTAACTTTTGCTATAAGGCACATCAGGAATTTGTAGGAGAGCCTATGCTATGCAGAGCTAGTCTCCCAGCAGATATCAGGAGAATTGAAATACCCTGTAATTACTAGTTCTTGCTTCTTTGAGATTTTTGGGGTTTGTTTTAGAAAAGCATCATCCACCATCTCATCCTGGTTTGGTAGCCTGTAGTAAACTCCTACCACAGTGTTATTTTTTTGTCCATTTATTTTTATCCACATGCTCCCTGCTGGTCCAGTTTGCTCACTCACATGGATTTTTGTACCAGTAAATTTATTTTTGACATGTAATGCTCCTCCTCCTCCTTTTCTTATCTTAAAGATTTGTATGTTCTCATTTTTTATTTTACTGTGAGTTTTACGGTGGCTCCCATTCTCCCCCACAGCTTCTCCTGTCAGCTTCGCCTCTTGTGTTTACAGCTTGCCTTTGGACAGATATTTGGCTATCGTCTCTAACTCCCCATGGATTTAGTTTAAAGCACTCTTGAACAGACTCGCCATGCTTTTGCTAAAGGCATTTTTCCTGATCTTCATGAGATTTAGCCCATCTGTAGCCATAGTAGCTGCAGTCTGTTGAAATTTCTCTTCTTGATGTAAATCTTGGTGAGGTGGATATTCTACACATGTATACATAGGAGTAAGGCCCATGAAATACAGTGTGGCTTACTCCAGAGTAAATATATTAATGATCATACTCTTAGTCACGAACATTCAGGAACTGGTCACTGTAAAGCACCCCTTACGCCTTGGCCACCAGATCTGAAGGGTGTTCTCTTCGTTTGCTGGGAGCAGAATCAAAACCTTCTTTTACTAGTGATTTAAAATGTGATTTAAATTCTTAAAATTTAGTATTTTGGAGAAGCAGTTTAAATCATATTGACTAAATCAGTCAATCCTACTGAACAATCAAGCTCAAAGAGTATAGGCAATATTGTTCTGCTTTCTGCAAGAAACCATGTCCGCATTTGAGTGATAGTTTGGAAGAGTGGAAATACATTATACATCCAGACACTCTGTTTTCCTAAAATGTTACAGTAGCCCCTCCACATTTGCAAGGGTTAGAGGCACAGAACCTTCGCAAAAGTGGGGAAATCGGGAATAAGTTCCACACTGGCGATTCCCCTCCAGAGCTCCTCCATCCCATTTCTTTGCCTCTGACCCCAGCGTTGGGGGGGGCACAGGGGAGAAAAAAAGACGGTAAAGGGCTTATAGGTACTTTCCCCTCAAAGGGAGAATAGCACAGTTCTTCCCCTCTAGTGACTTCTGGTGGCCTTCTTGAAAAGGGAGGGGTAGGAGTAAAGAGAGCACCTGACCAGTCAGCAGCTGTTACATGGTAGAAAGTGCAGCCACATGGGACAGGACATGCCTCTAGCAGTGGAAGGGGGGCACTGCTGACCCAAAAGGAAAAAAATGGCCATTTTAAACATAAGCCTGGGATGAGGAATGCAAGTGATGGGGGAACGAATATGGGGGGCAAACGCTTCACTTGCGAATAATCAAGTTCGTGAAGATCAAACCACAAATGTGGAGGGAGGACTGTAGTTTAACAGATTACTTTCTGATGAGATCAATTTCGCATCTTATCATATTCCTAAATAAAATCAGCATAGATGCAGGACCTTGGTTGTATTCTCATATGACATGAACAGAAGAAATTTACATGTGGTAGTGGGTTCCCACTGGACATACAATACATATGCGTTTGTTGGGAATCCTCTATGTGAGGATATACACGCATAGAGTTTGTGACCATTTTTCTAAGGAAGCAATATATGGTATGTGACGTGACCCTTTCTGCATAGTAAAGAATGGCAGAGAATAACCCATGTCAGTTTATACTTTGTCTTCTCTCTCGTCTTTGTTCTTGTAGAACAGCCCAACGTACAGGTATACTCGCGCCATCCTGTGGAGATAGGCAAGGAAAACACCTTGCATTGCTACGTGGAAAACTTCCATCCTCCCAAAATTGAGATCACTCTTATGAAGGATGGCGTCCCTCTTGAGAACGTGCAGAAGTCTGACCTTTCCTTTAAGCCTGATTGGACCTTTGAACTGCTGGCCCACGCTCCAGTTGTTCCCGATGGAAAATCTGAGTATGCCTGTAAAGTGAGCCACAGCAGTCTGTCCGCTCCAGTGACCGTCAAGTGGGGTGAGTGCTTTGTTCTTTTGCTCTTTTCATTGTCTTTACATTTCATTCTTTTCCCGTGGACCAGTGTGAGCAGTTGCACTCCCTAGTTTGCGGTCTTTCAGGAAGACAAACTGACTGCTATTCTGCGATCCAAGAGTGTTTTGTTTTAGAGGTCACACCACACTGTGCCCCGCCAATGAGGGGAGGGGGGAAGACCATTGCCCTGAGATGCAATAAAGTAGATGTGTTTCATTACAAAAAGAGAACATGTCATTGCTAATACTTGTAATGAATAATGGTAAAATGTATGCATTTTTAACAGAATTGCACCATAAAATATGAAGTACCCAATATTGACTCTAATTTCTCTATTCCAAAAATACCACATGGATAACTGTCACAGTGGAAGAACAACAGGGCATTGGTCATTCTTGTTAAATCTCACCTATAGACAAATGATCACCTAGTATTTTAATAATGCTATGTACACATTATTTAACAGTAACAAGAACTTAAGTAGATCTCACCACTGTTTACTAGTCCACAACATCAGTTCTTGACAAATCTGTTTATTTAGATTAATTTTTAACTTGTATTTTTTGTATCATACTTGTATATCACTCAAATGTTATTCTGTTTTTATTGTTGTTCTAATTATAGTGCTGTTTCTTAAAAGTTTTCCTTTGCTACACTGTTTTATCCCCTTTACACCCCCAGCTTTTGGTGGTTCTTATAACTTGCCTGAAACTCTAATGTCCTCACTGATAATGTTTTTTACTTTCTTTTCTTTGTTAATTAGATATTTTATTTCATTAGTTCCATTGTTGTATACAGTGATTTCAATACCTATCTCCTTTAAAAATGAGAATCTCAATGTACCTAGTTAGTATACAGAAGGGTTCTGGTTTATTTTTATTTTTAATCTAACTATTTAATTTATTTTAATTTAATCTAACTATTTTAATCTAACTGTTACTACTTGGTAATAGTTACATTTCTTGTATTTCTTTCTAAAAATAGTGAATGAGTATCACAAATGTCAAGTGACAAGAAGTATTTTCAGAAAGCTGTTGAGCTACTTCCTGTTATTTCAGATAGGAATTAGCAGAGCCATTTGGGTGTATTTTTCAACTGCTTGTGGGGAGGAAGAGTAGGAGCCATTCATAGGCTGTAATCTTGCACTTTGCATTAAATGTATTGGCCATAAATGATAGGCCTTTAAAGCACTGGGTAATTTAATCAATAAAACATACTTCCACTCTTGTCTTCTACAGATCAGGACTACTAAACAGATGATCCCAGAAATGAGGTAAGGACATTGGATAAAAGTTGTAATTGATATTAAATTTGATGTATGTATGACAAGAGAGAGATTTTACTTTTCTCTCTTTAAAAAGATATAGGGTAGTTAACAAAATCACATGAATCATTTTTGTGTCTCACCGTCCTTTAAACAGAGGGTGAAGACAAGACATGATATTAAAAGAGGACAGTTATTTGATAGAATTTCAGTACTTCCCCGTGGGAAGAGTGTATTATGGTTCCCTGTTTTATAGGAAGGAAAAAAGTTGTCAAAATGCTGATAGAGAGATGTATTTATAAAATTAACTTGGTACGGGCAGAGAGATACATTTATTTTATATATTTTATAAAAACTTTTCATGTTTTCCATTTTATGTCTTATGTAGTTTATATGTTTGTTTTATATATTTATATATTTACTTTTTTATATATTTTATAAAAACTTTTCATGTTTTCCATTTTATATCTTATGTAGTTTATATATTTGTTTTATATATTTATTTTTTTCTAGTTGAGAATTTTCCAAATATGTATGAGGTGTTCATAGCTTTCTTGGAAGCATACTAACTTTAACAACAGCAGCAAGAAATTGTGCTCTGGTCGAAATCTTACAATCTATTAATCATCATATTTTAAAAAAAAAACAGTAGGGAAGAGAGAGAAAACATACCGATTTCTGCACTAATTCTGCCTAAAGTCACACGATTAATTGTAACCATTTTTTAGAGTTGTGTACTGCTCAGTAAAGACTGTGGAGGAGAGATGATGAAAAATGATCACTCTCTTGACCTTTGTAGTTACTACTACGGCTGTTCCACTGTTTTATATTGAAAATGGAAAGACAAGCCAAATAGAGGAGATGATGGCCATTTCCACACAAGTCTGTTACAGTGCTGTTATTCCACTTTCAACATCCTATGGAAACCTAAACTGCAAACCCCAGGATTCCATAGGCTGTTGAAAGTGGAATAATAGTACTATAACAGGCTTGTGCAGAAATGGCGTGTATATACTAGTTTTGCAAAATCTTCAACTGTAGGTATGATACGAACTTTCTTTTTCAAAACTCATAAGTAAAAAGTGGTAGTGGGGAGGAGAAATAATGGTTGACGTTAATCTGGTGCTTTCAAGTGTTCAAAGCACATTACATATATTATCAAGTTGCCATCCTGTAAGGGGAATCCGTCTTATTCTCCCCACTCCAGATTGTAAATGTGGAGGCTGGAGCTGAGAGAAGGTGGCTTATCTGAGGTCACCTAGTGAGTTCATGACAGATGAGATGTGAACCAAGGACTTCCAGGTTCATAACTAAGTCTTTCACCCTTTTTACTACAGCAACTCATGTGATCCTGTTTACTGTTGAAAATTAATTCACACATGTCTATCATTTATCCTTACTACAGCGTTGAGAGGTTAAGTGCAAAAAGAGATGCTTAAGAGTGTTTAGCATGGATACAGGGAGCCTTTGGCCCTCCGGATGTTTTGGACTTGAATTCTCAGCTCTAGCCAGCCTCGCCACCAGGAAAAGATTATGGGAATTGTATTCCCAAATAGCTAGAGGATCAGAGTTTCTTTGACCTAGTAATAACAAGCCCAGCATTTGATCAACTGTATGACACTGCTTGTTCTTTTAAAAAGTTTATGTTTTCCTTTCCCAGGACTGAAAAGTTTTGCTTGCAGTGGATTGTGGAGTTCAGTGGATATTCTTCTTGCGTGCACATCGACATTTTCTTGGATGTGTTGCTGAAATGTCATGCTTACTTTGAAATGTATGCATTTTCAGTAGATCCTTCATAAACAAAGACTGAAGATTGCATAAGAAATTTGCACTATCACTCTGCGCTGTCACTCATTTATTATAACATTCAGGTGACCCTTTTCTAAAAAATGTAACTTTCTGTTCATAAGCAAGTTTGTTTCAGTTTCTGTCAGAAATATAGTTAAAATCCTGAAAAGGCTTTGAAAATACTTTGTGCTTAAATTTCTTTATAAATTGGTGACAAATCCTTTTCTTATTTGGCATGTCTAAAATGCAATATAATTGGATATAATTGGAGTACACTAATAAAGTACACATTTTAACATTTTATTTGTAATGGCTGGTGGCTTTAATTGTTCAGTGAATCAGTCAATCATATACGTCGGGGTGGAGGCCAGTTTTTGTATCATGGCAGGCTGCACTACACCTGTTTCGGTTGGAAATCAGTTCAAAGTGTGACCTTTGGTTTGTATTTCTTGCTTTTCCTCCTGTATGGGGAGGTAAAATTTAAATGTTCAGCCACCACTTACAGAGTAGGAATTTATCAATTCTGGTGAGTTTTGACTCTCCAGTTTTATTTAAAGAATGGTCAGCATCTCAGGGGTGCTGGGGCCAGAAAAGAGGGGATAGAGTTGTCCACGTATACCCATGGATTGGCCTTTGTATGCCTGCTATGTATGTCCTGTTCTCAACTAGAACTAGAGGCACTTCAGGCCTTCTCAAAGGATGTGTATGATACTGGTAACAGCCCCAGAACACTGGAATAAAATATAACTTTATTAGAGATCGATGGATACGGCTGGTATTACATAGCAAAGGAAGTTCACACAATTTAGAGCCAATAGGGAGCCAGACTCCTCTCACAGCTAATTGTGTCCTGGTTCCTAGGCAGCACCAGATGTCACCTTAAGGACCAGCACAGCTTCCCTAGACCAGTAGCACACACTTTTACTTCCTCCTGATTGAGATCAAGGATGTGGTCTCAAGTGATGGGTTTATAAAGCAAAGGTTTATTTAAGAGTTTCTACTGCACAGAAGCAAGCTTCTCTCCCCTGCTTCTACATATGAGAACAGAAAAGCTGAAGATCTAAAATAAAACTGTTCCCCCATATGTCTCATGGTTGGGTTGAAACATGGTACTGATACTTTCACAAGGAAGATAGTGGTTACATGGTCCTATCTACTGAAATTCTCTGCTAGAATGAATTAGGATGTATAACTATATTAAGTAAAACAACCCATGTGAACCTGGAGCTTTGGAATAGTGTTGAGTGATCCAGATAGGTACCCTAGACCTTGTCTAGTGGCAAATGCTGCACCTTCCACCTGACTACTCAGAAGTAAATCCTGTTCCTCTTTGTGGTCTCTGACTCCCACAAAGGGGTGTACTGTGCCTGCATCATTCAACTGTTCAGAAGTAAATCCTGTTTAATTCAGTTGGACTTACTCTAAGGTAAGTGCATATAGGATTGCCATTTTATAAAACAATCCTAACCATGTTTACTTAAAATATAACTCACTATGTTCAGTGGCACTTGATTCAAAGTAAGTGGATGTAAGATTGCAGTGTATTCTTTGCATGGCAACAAAATGTCAGGATGTCATCCAACAGTTTTGGACTCTAAATCTTAAAGGGGTTCTGGTAACAAACTGTACTGTTCCCATAGGCTTGCACTTCAGAATCCACTCTGCTTTTTCTACATCACGTATACCTACAGCTAAGCTCAGAAGAAGAATTCTAGTTAGTTTTTAACACTGACCCCTCATTTGTTTGGTCTCTGTTAAGAAAGACTTAGTTACTTATTTTCATGACTATTATTTATATTTATATAATTTAAATACCACTGATCAGGATCATACATACTTCAGATGCACAAGTTCCAGGTTCAGTCCACAGCTTGTTCAATAAGGCTAAGAAAGAGCCCAATTTGACATTCTAGAGTGTAGATGCTTGTAAACCAAATGGAACTATGGCATGAGCTGGTATATCCATTTTTATAAAACATAAGAAAATAACATACAAACTGATCAACTATACAAGAAATCCTACATCAAGATATGACTTTAACTCAGACATAATGCACTAACAGTAATTGTGGCTTTGAAATAAGATTATACATCTAAAGCTTGGCTGTTTAAATTCTATTTAAATATACCTTCTAAAGAAGCATACCATTTAAAAGCAATAGTTTTAAAAAGGGAATAGCATCTGCTACATCAGTGTTTATATTTTGTGAAGTAGTAGTGGAAGAGGAGCCATTTTCAAGAAGAAAGCAACTCTGGTGCGCAGTTTGTTATTTTAGGGTTTCTGCATAATTGATTTGATGTAAATGCACTTAAACAAAACTCCGAACTGGTCAGTGCCTAGGCACTCATCTTGCAGTAAATTTTTGAATGCTGGACACATCTTGCTATCTATCATGCCCTTTAAAAAACTCCTTGATTCTCCAAATGCCTCACCTGGCCCTCCCACCAATCCCCAGTTGTGTGTTTCTGGTTTCAGGCATAGTGGATTGACTTGCACTTGTTCAGGAATTGGGAAAACATGGCCCTCCAAGCCCACAACTCAGAAAATAGTAGAAAGCAGGTTACACAAACTGAAAGTAGATCTTGGACTGAAGAGAAATCTATGCAGCATGTAATTAATATACTCATGGCCAAAAGAGGAGTTGATGGCTTAGAAAGTTTTAAAATCATGTGTCAACAGATACTAGCACAATAGCCAAACATGAATACCAGTTGCTGTCGGGGAAGGGATTGGCAATAAGAGCTGCAGAGTCTTGCTTCAGGCATCTTTTTGGTTACAGTGGGAAACTGATCCCTGGACCAGACGTACCCTTTATTCGATCCAGCAGAGAAACTCAACTTACATTCTCCTTTGACCTCAGTAATCCTCTGCCACCTGCTCATGTTTGCTTTGCTTTTTTGGAGGGTGTGTGTAGAAAGTTTGTCTCAATAGCAAAGAGTCTTTCCCACCTTTGTGGCTGGAGGTCCTGTCATTTTCCACATTTGTGGCCAGAAGTCCTGTCAATTTCACTGCTGTGACTACATTATTTTTACAATGAAATATATGCACCAGCACCTGGCATCTTTGGACAGCTGCCAGAGCACCTTCAACCTGGCAGTGGAAGGCCCACTGCTAGCACATAACCTACGCTTCCTGCCTCCTTGCTTTAAACATGCCTGAAGCTCCAAATGGCAATAACTCTGGGAATTAAAAATGCATCTCTCACTGTTGGGAGCACTGCTGGTACCTCCCACAGCCAAGTAAGCCTGGCCTAGCCCACTTATGTAAGAGGGCCCCCATCAAAAGAGATTTTGCTTATGGTTCCTTTAGACCAAGGACTAATCCAGACCCACTGTCACTTCACTTAAAGACTTACACACGTGGACCTCCCATTGTTGTGTGTCTCAAATCATTTCTGACTTATGGCAAGCCTAAGGAGAACCCATTGCAGGGTTTTCTGGGTCTGAGTGACATGCCCAAGGTCAACCAGTGGGTTTCCATAACTGAACAGGAAATCAAACCCCGGTCTCCAGGATCATAATTCAATGCTCAAACCACTACACCATACTGGTTTTCCAGATCTCCTTCTAATTCTTCACACAAAGACATTTTCATTAGAGGTACTTTCCCCTCTATTTTGGATTTCTATTTGGAATTCCTAGAATTTAGCTAAAGTGGTTCATGGAGTCTAAACTGCTTATATTATTAGAGGTAAGACTGATGGCAAACCTGTGATTTGAGTATATATTGCAGAGGTGGTGGTGGAACCTAACCAGAAATAAGAAAGGTATAATAATACAAAGAGGAATAGATCTCCAACATCCAGATGTTGGGAATGAAGGTCACATAAACCTTATCAGCATAGCCAATAGTGAAGAAGAACATGAGTTCTATTACCATGCATGGAGGGCTATGCGTTCCAAAATCTGCAATGATGTCCAATAACCCCTTTTTGAGTCCTCTCTGCCTGAAACCAGTAAGAAAAATGCGGGGATTGGCAGTGATGTAGACACAAGTCGAGAGACTCGAACTCAAGTCAGACCTAAGTCACTTCAGTAACTTGACTTGGACTTAACTTAGCAAAAATAACACACTGACTTGACTTGAGACTTGCATATTTTTAGTGACCGACTTGCTGCACTTGGTTTAGTAACATAATCCATTCACCCAGAAACCTTACAACCTACTGGTTACATGACATTCTGTCTCAAGCCCAAAATGTAGACACATTTCCCAGAGGGAATAGCAAATGATTTAGGCAGTGAGGTTGAGCTGGGGTTGAGGTCTGCTGAGCAGCCTGTCCCCACTACATATATGAGGAGCTTTCTAAAACTTTTCCTAAGAGCAGAAGGCAATACTCATGTCTAGAGTGTAGGGCACATATCTCAGAGGGAAAACAGAAAATGTGTTAACCAATAGGCTTGAAGAGGAAGGATCTTGCCATCTAAAAGCTCTTGAAGCTTCAGTAATGGGGAATAAGAAGAATCCTATTCCTCACTTCTGAAAAAACCTCCAGCTTCGGAAATGGGAAATAAGAAGGATCCTATTCCTCACTTCCAAAGCTGCAGAGGGCAAAATCACACAAGTAGAGGGTTGACTCTCCTTAAATTGTTAAAACTGACTTTATTCGACTCTGTCCAGAAATTCTGGAATAGGGTTGAGACTTGAGACTTGACTCGAGACTTGACTTGAAAGTACCTTGCAAAGACTTGAGACTCAACTTGAGACTTAAAAGTAGAGACTTGCGACTTGGAGTAAAAGTTTTAAATACATCACTAGGGATTAGTGGAAGGCCAGACAGTACATTTGGAAGAGTTTTAGGAACCAAGGTGGTTAAAATGCAAAAGCAGTACTGGTTTTAAATTGTTCAACAGAAACAGAAAGTAAATATATGAAAGGAATCATTCAAGGGAAAATAAAAAAAAATATAGTAAGCTCAAAAACCACTGGGCAGTTTTCTAAAAATAAAATGAGTAATTTACGGTACTGTTGAGTGATTTGTTTTCTGTGGGCTGGATGGAGTCAAACCAGAGTGATATTCATAAAAGAGCAATCCACACAACACAAGTACAAACAGAAAGACATAATTTTTACCCATGATACACCAAAATTTTGTAGGAATTCTGTGGGAACATCCCATTGATCTAGCTGAAGGAGGAAATCTCTTTGATGTGAAACAGCTCTGATGGGATTATAAAGCATTTTCCCAACTATCACACCTTATGCATAAGTATTTTTTAAAACTAATATTATAAGCATGGTTTAATAGTTGTGTATTTTCTCATCCAGGAAATATTTCTAGTTGTAATGCACAAAAGAAGCCACAAGGAATATAACTCTGAGAAAATAAAAAATGAGACCTGACTGATGAAAGTGAATCCACATCTCATTCTGAGAGCTTTATAGTTGAGAGAAAGAGCAAATAATTTCACAGAAGCCCAGATAGAATCTTCGAGAAAACAGTTGGGAAGTGGCAGTTATCAGTCAGGACAGCTGAGTGGCAGAGCTGTAAGGACCTGCCTGAAAAAGGTTATTTCAAGAAAATAGGTGAGTCAGTAAGAAATGGACCGGGGTGGGGGAAAAGGATATTCTGGGAAAGTATAGGAGACAGTGTTGGCACCAAGTCAAGTGGGACTTGAACCCACACTCAAAAAATGGTTAAGATTTCCAGCGACGCAGGTGGGATCTGAGCCCACAGTTAGTCCAAGTGATTCTGTTTGGGACTCAAACCCACAATAAATGGTCACCCTTGAATCTGAACACTGGGGTGACTCTGTTGGGACTTGAACCCACAGTAAACGGTCACCCTTGATTAAAAAAAAATAAAAAACATGTGGGGACAAACCCAAAACATTAGGTCTGCACGGATCACCCCAAGTAGTCCACGTGATTACAGGTGAAATCTGAGCCATCCCGGAAAGATTCCCAACTTTGGCCAAAGGGATTTCCTTTCCCCCTTCAGCAAGAATGTCATCAAAGGACCTTTTACATGAGCAAGGAAAGAAAGACGCTTTATTCAAGAAAGGAGAGTTTTTTTTATAAGTTGGTAAACAATGATCTCATAAAGCATACCACGCATGTGCAAAACTATTTGCTTTCCCAGAACTAAAATTCTGATACATGGTTGACAATATAGTAACTTCTGGGTAACCATCAACAATGAACCCTGTATCACACGTGCATTCGTTCAGCAGTGAGGTGTAAGAAATATTGTCAAAATGAGTGTTGGGAACCCAGGCTGAGAACCTAAGCATTGAGTTTTGCCAATTAATGTCAGCATAATTTTAGATAGGGCAAGGGGCTAACAACCTGAACCACCTTTAAAGTTAACTAGAATTCAAAATGAGGACTTTAATTAAGCAAGTACAAAAAGACAAAGAGAGAATTTCTTTAGCTTAGACATTTAAGTAGGCAATACCCTCTATGAATTAACCTGTCCAGGGCTCTGAATCTCCTAACAGCTCTGCAGAGTAGACCAGGGAAAAAGATGGGAAATGCTGCCCTTTTTGTCTGTACTCTTTTACTGCTAACAAAAGAAGCAGTGTTAACCTTACCACAACACAGCATTTTGTTGATGTTCTGTGTCCTCAAGATGTTTCTGACTTTTGACAATCCTAAGGTGACCCGACCATTGGGCTTTCTTCTCAAGATTTATTTGGAGAGGGTTTGCAATTGCAGTTCTCTGATGCTGAGACTTGCCCAAGGTGGGTCTCGGTGGCCAGGTGGGGATTCGAACCCTGGTCTCTAAGAATCCTAGCCCAGCACTCAAATCATACCACACTGGCTCTTGGGCAACATATTAGCATTGTGATATGTCCAGGTGGAGGGACATTTTCCTGCCTTCTGCCACTATTTATTTTCTGCACATAAATGGAGATTCAGTTGATTTGTCAGCATGACATGCATACGATTAATGGAAAAAAAGAGAATTTAATCAAGTGAATATTCTAGGTCCAAACCAGTGTTAGCATCCAGTCTATTTGCTGATGTTAATAGTTCTGGTCATATTTTGCTAATTTACTATCATTATAAAGGGTCCAGATAGTGGGCTACAGTGTCTCTGAATCCAGTCCAAGTCAATACTTAAGCTACTGGGTGTCCTTAAACTCTTTCCTTCTCCATATAAATATGAGAACAAGACTTCTAGCATATCTCAGCATCAAACTGGAAATAAAGCAATCATTGTTAGCAATCAGTAGGCATGATAGCTCCTGATTTTCATTAATTATTTTGCAAGCCTTCCCAATGTCTGAGTTTCAACCCTATATTTATATTTTTATATGTATATGCATATTTATATTATATATTTTAGATCATACAAATGCTGTTCCTTGTTTCTTATATATTGTTTTGTATTGTATGTTTTATTGTCGTTCTATATCACATCAAAATCTTCAGATACAGTTAGCACTCCACATTTGCGGGTTTCATTTTTGCAGATTTGATTATTCAAGGATTATTTGCTGTCACCTCTGCTGCCTCCCTATGCCATTTTCAATAGGCACTGCAAGCCTCGTGAGACCAATAAACTGTAAAAACTATTAAACATGGTGTGGGCCAGCAGTGGAGGTGGTAGTAAGCCTCACCAGCCACCCATTTCTGGCTTGTGAAAAAAGGAATCCACAGTGTGTTTTTGTGTGTTAAATATGGTTTGGAAGGATCTAGAGTTATTCATGTTTTTTTCATTTTCATGGGGGTCTTGTGCCCCTAAACCTAGCAAATATGGAGAGATGACTGTATAAGTAATTTATATATATTTGTAAAGAAATAAAAAAAATGGGGAGGGGTAAAGTGTAAACTTAAAAATAGTGTTAAGACTATCAAAGTACACATGGCCACCATACTGCCATTTAAAATTTCTTCAGATAACTATCACTCAGTCATTATTATGTTTCAGTGTTCTGCCTAACACTTGTGCATTGAGATAGATATGGAGCTCTCATTCCACTCCTTTTTCCTCTGACAGGCTGGTCCTCTTTTGACAGCTGCTTTAAGCATTTTCTTTCTGATAGCATGTCCACATCTACCAGCAAAAACCCTTCCACATCCACATTAGTTTCTATCAATGACAAAGACGCCACTGCAGTCATCCATAGCTCTTCTGATACTTCATGGGAGCTGCATGCAGATGATTTCACCAAAGAATTGTCTTGCGTTCTATGTCTAGAACTGTTTAGAGAGCCAGTCATCCTGTCCTGTGGCCATAACTTCTGCAAACCATGTCTAGAGTCTGTATGGGAAAAAAAAGGAGTATTCTGTCCAGAATGCCATGCAAATGTTCCTGATCAAAAGTACATATCAAACACAGCCCTGGAGAAAATGGCGAACAAGATTAAGACCTTCCACGTGGGATGCCAGCAACCGAAGTGCATTGAGCATAGTGAGCCACTCACCCTTTACTGGAAGCCACAAGAAAAATTAGCCTGCTTCACATGCCGAGAAGCTCAGATACCCAAAGATCAAAGCACCCAGTTTATTCTCATTCCGGATGCTGTACAGATCTATACGGTAACTTTCATGCCAACACCAGATCAAAATGAAGGGAATGACTCAATGATCCAGAGAAAGTCACACTTTAAACAAATCTTGATGGCTTCAGTTTAAATCAGTGAGACAAGTGTGTGTCTGGCTGAATTGTGGTTTAATGGTTGAGTTCTCCCATAGAAACAATTACAAAATGCCTTTGTTTTCACCAAGTAGGTTTCCCACCTGAATAATGTTTTGTATTCACCATAAGTAATAAATATGTACTGTGAAAAAGGGCGTACTCATATTTAAAGGAGACCCACTGAACACAGTGGGACTTGAAAGCAGCCATATCTAGCAAAATCCCTTTTAGTTCCAACTAGATTTTTATTATATTAGCAGTTAGAAGGCATTTTGCAGTTACTCTGTCTTTAACCCTTAACGGGTTTTCTGAGGCAAGAAAAGAGACAGAAGTAACTATGGAAAAACAAGGGAGAGTTCCAAATAGAAGAAGCCATTATAGAAAGCCTCTACAAAATTTGATGAATGAGATGGTATGATGCTTGTGATGAAAGCCTATCCTGAAACCCTTTATTACCGAGTCTAGATCTAACACAAAATGGATAGCGTCCATTATGTTATTAACATTGTCCAGCAGTACAACTTCCCCTCTATAGCTATAAGTGCAGTAATGGCGCCGTCATACAAGAGGGTAGGCACCAACACAAGTGTGTGTGCGTGTGCATGCACATGCGTCTGTGTGCATATACATGTATGCACACACCAGAGAAGGTGAGCAGCAGTGGCAGCCATTTTCCTATGGAACAAGAAAAGGGAGTGTGATAAGATTACATTAACTGCGTTGCTACCTCCATAGTCCCCTGCACACTGTCAAAGGAGGAGGAAGCAGCAGTGGGAGGCGGAAGTGGTATAGAAACCACTTCTAGTTAGAGCCAGATGTTTTTGAAAGTTTGTCTCTGAGGTATCCTGAAAGCAAAGGCACTATGGGCAGTGTGGTCAGGAAAATTAATTATGCCACTTCATAGGTGATGACCTCACAAGGTAACATGGTAGGACTGGCCCTTTATCTGTGATTATCCTAGCTTATCATGGCTATCCTGAATCAGTTAGAAGATATGATGAATTAATATGGCAGTGCACTCTAGACTACAGCCAACATCCCCATGGCTTTGCATCCAGGAGGATAATGGTTGTGGGCTAGAAAACTTTCAATGAACTTTGTTTAGATTTACTGATCTTCTTGAGGAACCCTGATATGCTTCTGGGAAACCTCAATATTCACTAGATCACAGGCTGAAAAAAATAATAGTTCTGAGTAGTCTATAATATCAAGTTATGTTGTGTATCTATTCCAGTGCTTATAAGAATCTTTCCCCAGTCAGATACCCACCAGCAGGAGGGGCCCTGACAAGGTGACAGGTGATAAAAATGCTATCCATGAATCAGTTTATCAATCTATCTCTTCCCAGTTAGCATGGTTTTCAAACCTGGACAATACCAAATTGTCTGAAGTGCACTGTGGACCCAACACACCAGGAGGACATCAGTTTGGGAAAGGCAATTTAGGGTATATTGCTGTGGATAAAGAATATGGAATGCAGTGACCCCACTGAGATGTTTCATGCAACTCTTTCATGGGGCTAATAGTGTAGGTGTAATCAGCTACCTTCTCTACCTAACAAAATACCTGGCAGAGACGGAGAGTAACATTCTTTGTAACCATTTACCCACAGGAAAAGCTGCTCATGTTGAGAATTCAGCTCAGATCCATCCTGGTGAAGCTAGAGGTGCTGAAGAATGCCCAAGAAGAAAAGATTAGTAATCACAAAGTGGGTAGCATTAATTCAGCAGAGTACTATTTGAATATCTTTCTGTTAGTATTTTGTGCGTGGGAGGGTGCAGCTTGTACTTTTTGAACAAAAGAACACATTGCGTGCAACAAAGTTAAAAAAACAAAGTCACATTGAAAACAGCACAAACCAAACACCTGAGTCATTTCTGTACTACACTGTTACAGTGCTATTATTCCAGTTTCAACATCCTGTGGAATTCTGGAGTTTGTAGTTTACTGAGGACAAAGAGCTCTCTGGCTGAGAATCCTAAAGGCCCCTCCCTAAACTGCAAACCCCAGAATTCCATAGGACGTTGAAAGTGGAATAATAGCACTGTAGCAGTGTAGTGCGGAAATAGCCCTGGCCACGTAACAGTGCTTTTTGGGTCTTGAGGATTAGTCTGTACACATCAAGCAGCCTATGGCTAGTATCCTGTTAGTGATATGCACACATGTAAATGCACCATACACATGTGCACCTCTATTTTGGATGGGATACAGAGAGCTATTCTTTTGCCCTTGCACTCTGACCCCCAACCTCTTCCCAAGGCATCTGTCAAGCCCTGGGAAGTGTTACTCTGATTGTCACTGGTGGGAAGGGGAGAAGGAATTCAGACCATGAAGATGCAGCTGCTCTGGGTTCCCAGGAGAAGGAAAAGAAGAGTACCTTCCATCCATGAGTGGACCTTCATTGTTACTTCGTGGTCTGAATCACCTCCCCATTCCCTCCTCCGTCTGCAAACAGCAGCAGCTCCTTCCAGGGCTATACAGCTACCAGGGACAGGGAAGGATATAGAACTGCATGCATGGAGCATCATGGCCTGTATG
Organism: Ctenosaura bakeri; assembly: GCA_948474755.1. NCBI lineage: Eukaryota > Metazoa > Chordata > Lepidosauria > Squamata > Iguanidae > Ctenosaura > Ctenosaura bakeri. Next base: position 629,607 of record CAOLHI010000154.1, read on the forward strand.
TGCAGCATCTAAAAATTTGCCAACAGTGTGAACAGAAAATTGGAGGCAATATTTCAGGTGTTATGGAATCAAAGGAGATACTATAAAATAAATTAATGTATAGTTACTTTACTCATGCATAACTTCCTTATTATGCCCACTGTTAAAAGGGGGAATAGAGGCTCTTAAACCTTCGCCAGCTTGGCCAATGGTCAGGGATAATGGAAGCTGAGTTCAAAACATCTGAAAGACCAATGATTGAGAACAACTGGTCTAAAATATTTTTTTTTCAAAATAAATTTTGCTGTTTTTTATCATTAAGAGGCAAAGACCTATTGTAGAGCGTAAAGTAAAACCAGTATCAGTTGCCAGAGTGCTATTTGTTTTCTCTCATTGTTTTTCTCATTTCCAGGAGAATAAATTGCAACTTCAGTACCATATCTCCATGGAATTCCTAAAACTGCACCAGTTTCTTCATGGCAAGGAAAAAGTGTTAATCAACCAGTTAAAAGAAGAGAGTGAAATCCTCCTTCAAGAAATGGAGGCGAATCTCAACAAACTCCAAGACCGAACCCAGAGTGCTAAGGATACTCTAGTCTGCATTCAGGCTCGACTGTACCAACAGAATTCTGCTGGCTTCTTGAAAGTAAGAGTTCCAGATACACCATTGCTTTGGGTAGTGTTGCTAGAGCATGGAGCGCATGGAGAGGTGGGTGGGAGGGGGCTGGGTACGGCGTGGGACATGGCCATGGTGTGTGGGGTGTGTGGCCACAAGCTGGGAGGCTCCAAAAACATTGCCACCAGGAGCAAACCACCCTCATCACCTCCCCATCCCTACGTCACTGTGCTAGATGGATCCCAGGGCATTGCAGACACTGAGGGCCTTTCTGGACTATACTGTCCCAGTGCTATTATTCCACTTTCAACCTCCTGTGGAATTCTGGGGTTCGTAGTTCACTGAGGCCAAAGAGCTCTCTGGCTGACAATTCTAAATGCCCCTCCATGAACTGCAAACCCCAGGATTCCGCAGGATGTTGAAAGGGAAATATTAGTATTATAACAGAGTAGTATTGAAAGGCCCTGAGACCAGTGACTTCCTGTTGCTTGGTGTCAGGAAACATCTCACAGGAAAAAGGAAGTTAACTGTGAATTGGGATTCTAGATAGATAAGAGCTATGCATGCAGCTATTTAATTTCCATGCAGTCCACTTGATTAAATCTCCTCCTGCTCTAGAAATGAACTCTTCTGAAAGGGCCAGAGGAAACAAAGAATAATTACAGAACACAGTAGTAAATACAGATAGCCTAGTACATTGTTTTTCTTACAGAAACAGGTTAACATAGGTACTTGTTTCAAGATCACAATATCAGAAGTTATTTAAATGTAATACATGTTAGTGTTATAATAAATACTGCAGCAGGGTAGAATTCTGCTTGCCTTCTTTTCCTTCTATCCCCACGTTTTAAAAGGCCATAAATGTACCTTTTTACATGAAAGTTGACAAAGTGGAGAGGCTCCAAGGATCTTCTTAAAGGAGTCAAGACTCATTGGACATACGGTGTCCCTGACCACACCAAGAACACTGGTAAACTTAACTTTAATAGTGCTGGATGTGTTGTTGATTGGTGGCTTCTATATCAGTGGTCTGCTCCAAGTTTTACTCCAGATCTTAATGGAGCTATGTCAAGTGCTGAACCTTACATTCCAAGTCGTCTCAGTACCTTTAAAGGCTCCTTTAACATTCAAATTAAAACCAGGAGCAGATTCACAGCCCCACTGACATTGAAGCCACCAGCAATTGTTGCTTGCAGAGCAGTGTTGCCAAAGACGGCTTCTCAGGCTTTCGTGAGTGAGACAAGGAGGTCACTCTGTGAAAGAATCAAACATCTTGTTCTGGAAAGGCACGCCTATCTAAAGGATATTGTGTGTGCAATACTCTGACAATCCCTGAGACCTGATTACTCTGCTCAACCACCTAGTTCAGTTTGCTGAGTTGCTCATATTTTTTAGCTACGTCCTTAAAAAAAATCAAAATAATCATCTTTGTTTTCTCTTCCTTTTCTCTGACAGGGAATAAAAGGTTTTATAGAAAGGTAAGTATAAAACAATACCATCATAGCACATCGCAGGTGTGCTTTAATGTGACATGGGCACTATTCAGTACTCAATGCATAGTGTGAGCGTACACAATAGCCCCATATCCTAGAAGCTGCTGATTACATCTCTCTGCCATGATATGTTCTGTACCAACATGAAGAGGCCTACTGCAGGGTTTTAGAGGGACCCACCTAGGGCTTCCTCTACATAGAAGGAAAGCCACTTGAACGGAGTTCCTGTTCAACACTTGTAAATGCCCATTTCAGACTTATGTTAAACACTCCCCTTTGTCCTGAGTCAATCTTGAAAAATTTATTTTAAGATGAATAAATGTCATGGCACGCTGAAACCATCCATAGCTAAACAATGATGGAATGATGCTCCAGATCCCAGAGAACTGTCCTGCCACTGTTCAATGTTTTCATTTCCTATATCTCTTCCAATTTCTATCATGCCTTCTTGCTACCTTGACATTTTTCTTACTGTTACAAACACTTAAACAAAGGCTCATGTTTGGGAGTCTTGGCATATGTGCCTAGAGTTAATCTCATGCATTTTTACTGATTACTAGGCCTGCTTCAATCATAATGTTAAACCAAAGTTTAGAGTTATGGGAACAGACTATTTTGAGTACTCCCTTTTCTTCTCTTTGCCAATAACAACTGCTTTCTGGTGTAAACTAACCAGTTTGCTATTGTATCTAAACTAGGAGCTGGCAACTCCAGCTGGCACTGGGGGATAACAAACAAACAAACAAACACTCCTTTTTGATATGAGCCTTTAACAGGACAGCTTCAAGATACTTTATTTTCTGTAAAAGGCTTTTTCTTTTTAAGAGGGAGAAAGGAAAAAGTAGGTTGCAGATAACTAACAGAAAATTAAGAATCTGTCACTTGAAATATGTGACATACATATAAATGACGTGAAATGTTCCTGAATATGAACTAGGTGACCTTTATCAGGCATGGACTAAAGAGAGATCTGAGTGTAAGTAGATCTCTTGGTGGTTCATAGTAGATCAGCAAAATGATTCCTCCTGTTCTAAATTATACTTTTCAAATGAAGAAAATATAGAATGACCACGAGTGATTTGTGTGTGTAAGAACAGGGAACTCCATTTGGTGATGTTACTCAGAACAAACTCCTGGACTCAGAATTCGTTGGTTTTAGATGGCTTTTGCACCAGATTCTAGGTGGTGGATCTTGGAGTTCTAGAGAAAAAAAAAAATCTTATAAGCACATAGTCTACTCAGCACTGGGACAGATGAAGTACTATAACAATTGTGTCCAGAATTTTTTCAGGAACCATCACTTTCTGCTAACTGAAGTGTGAATTAATGATCTGTGCAGGATGGAGCAAAAAACTGAAAATGCATCTCTTGGTGAACTGGTGACTGGTACTCTGAACCTAGGGATATTCAAGAGCCCCATACATTATTTTGCGTGGAAGGAGATGAAGTCCATTCTTAAACCAGGTAAAATAGTGTCCAGTTTAGGCCATTTATCTTTAAATCAAACAAAATAAAGTTGATTAAAGGCAGGGTCTATGAAAGACCAGCAAAAGTCTTCTTTCTCTTTAACAGAATGAAACAAACATCTCTTACCTTACTCTTACAACAAAAGAGTGTTTCAGAAATGCAACTGTCTTCTGCAATTACACTACTGGGCGAAAATATTTACGTGGAGGGGAAAGTAGTTGCTAATGAAACTAAAGGAAAAAATGTAGGCACAAAAAGTAGAACACACACCGGCAATACATAATTTCAGGTTGTAAAAAAAATCTTGCTAAGCATTAAATGGATGGTTTGGGAGAAATCTCTCCCTTGGTGTCAATATGGCAAACAAACTGAGGCATTTTTTCCTTGAAGAAAAAGCATGGACAAAATGCTGGAAATGGCAAAGTATGTGTTCATCTTCCTGATGTGGATGGGAGTGGAGCTGGTTCCCTAATAGCATCATTACATAATTGTGTAAATATGCAATGATGCAAATAAGCTTTCCAAGTTTTTTTTAAAAAAACGAATCAGGGAGCAGGAGGCAAAGCAATCAAGGTGACATAAATGGAATTTGCAACAAAGCAAACAGGGGAACTATTGCCATTGAAGACCAAAGGCAGTGATTATGTAAGAGATTTCATTGCCATTCTACTAACTTCCTGAGTAGAGGAGAAGCAGTTTATAAATGAAATAACTTGAAACAACTGGTCAGTGTGTTATCTCCTGTAGGTAGCAGTATTGGTACTATTGAAGCTATTGGAATGACATCACTGTTTGTTGTATTGTATCTTATTTTCAGTATGGGGAAATGTAAACTTTCATCTTCACACCCACACACTTTTGAACAATCATTTACTGATTACATTTGTAACCAGTTTTCTTTCATGATGCCATCTATACGCACTTTCAGTGGTTCCCCATCTATGCACATACATACTGTAGCCAAACTGTAAGATTGCTGAATCATGTCCTTCTGACCCTTCCCTAATAGTTAATCCAATAAAAAGATATCATATCTAGATTAATTTTATTATATAACATATAATGATAGTCTTGTCTATTGTGTGTTCAACCACCTTTAAAAGCCTGCTATGTAAAATCATTCTGTTCTTCCATCTTCACCAGACATTTCGTACTTGACTCTGGATCCCAAAACAGCACATCCAAATTTGATTCTCTCTGAAGAGCTGACTAGCGTAAGACATGGTGACGTAAAGAAGGTGCTGCCAGATGCTCCAGAGAGATTTGACTGTAGTGTTTCTGTCCTGGGATCAGAAGGATTCACCTCTGGGAAGCACTACTGGGAAGTGGAGGTACAGAAGAAGACTAAATGGACATTGGGAGTTGTAAGAGAGAGTATTAACCGTAAAGGGAACTACCCACTGTCACCCAAAGACGGTCACTGGCTCATAAAACTAAGGAATAAAAATGAATTCAAGGCTGTTGATACACACCCCAAATGTCTGACTCTGGCCAAAATTCCCTGTAGAATTGGGATATTTTTGGATTATGAAGGTGGTCAAGTGTCCTTTTACGATGCTGACGAAATGTCTCACGTCTACACTTTCACTGATACTTTCACAGAGAAACTTTACCCGTATTTTTGTCCATGCTTGAATGATGCTGGAGAAAACAGTGAGCCCCTGAGGATTGTTGCTTATAGTATGTAGACACATGGTAAGAATAAAGTCCATCTGCAAAGCAGATCTCTTATGGTCTATGAGTAACTACATACAGGCAGTTTACAGGATCCAGTGCTACAGTTCCAATGTCAATGAAAGGGGATAGCTGGTGACTTTGGACATCTATTGGGACCTAACTCCAGCTTTACCACTGGCGTAAAAGCACTCACTGGAACTCTTGCACTGATTGCTCATTAAACCTCCAGTAGTACAGCACATTTTAATGCATTTCAGTCATGTATGAAAAAGTGTCAGGATTTTAATACAGTTCTGTCATGTCTGAAAAAGTATCAGGAACCCACAGCCTACTTCAGTGGCACCGCAATTTAGATCCATAGACTCTGCACTGATCATTCCTAGTGACAGTCAAACAGGAAAGAACTTCACTTCAGGAGAGCTGTCTGTAGTTAATGTATCTACAGTCCTTTCTTTAAGCAACAGCAAAAATAAAAATTAAGAAAAGAATTAAAACCTGTGCATGTTAATTTTGCAAAGCAAATTTAGATCCTTATAAAAATTGTCTACATATATATTTAACATAGCATATTTAACTTAGTTAGAACATGGATATTTTACTTTTTTTGGAGTACAGCTCCCAGAATTCCCAGGAAACATGGGAATGTTGGCTGACGATTTCCTGGAGTTGTGGACCAACAAAGTGACGTTTACATACTCCAAATTTAGCAACAGTGGGCGGCAAGGTGCAAAGTCGGGTGACAATATCAACTTATTCAAAACAAAAGCAGAGAGGAGGAGATGGCAAAACATAATATAAGGGTGCCAGACTTTGGAAAGCAATGACTCGGAGCAAAGAACTAACCCCAAACAAAGGCTGTAGTGTATCTTTTTGTATTGGTTTGATTAAATCTAATAAAAAAATCAACTAAATTCTGCACTGTGCTGGTGGACTCTTGAATAGACATCAAAAACAAGTATTTATGAAGGGCAAATGTTTATGCCTATAGACTATTCTTGTCGGTGTCATTAAAGTTTTATGCCCAGTAAAAGATTAACTGAGACAGATATACAGTACTGTCAATTGAAGGGGAAGCCCTAACTTCACTCCTATCACATGTTGTTAGATATTTTCGAGTGGACTTTCTGTTTCACTGAAAGTTTGCCCTTTCTTCATAACCCTTCAAGCAGGGCGTCCCATTAACCCAAACTCCAATCCTTCTCAACATTTCCTTCCTTCCTTCCTTCCTTCCTTCCTTCCTTCCTTCCTTCCTTCCTTCCTTTCTTCCTTTCTTTCTTTCTTTCTTTCTTTCTTTCTTTCTCTCTCTCTTCCCTTAGCCCCAAGCAGGATCAAATGGCTGGTTTCAGACAATACAACAATTTCCCACAATGCCTCAGACACAAAATTGATGCAAAGCATTGTGGGGAATTAATTTGTTTTATTTGCCATCTACCTGGACCAATACTTCTGCCTACTAGGGACCACCAATGGAGTAAGGGTCCCTCAGAGGGCCATTTTCTCTCAACTCAGTTACCAACTTTGTTCACAAACATCTTTGGATGGATTTAAATTCTTACAGGAGTCCTGGAAAGTTAGTACGATAGAAATAATCTGAATAGGAGACTGCCTGGGACTAGGGTTGCCAGAGAGAAAACTGTAGAGAGAGCTCTTTCCCTTTAGCTTTGGTGTAAAAGAGGGAATTTTTGCAGGTGTTGCAAGTAAGCAACACCTCCCAAAACTCCCTTTTCTGCACAGATATTAAACGAACAGGAGCTCTCTCCAGTTTTTATTCTGGAAATCTTACTCTGGACCCTCTCCGTGTGTAACACACCATGAATTCTTGTGAGGAATAGATGGTTATGTCCTGTGGCTTCTCAGTGTGGGAACAACATGCATTTGAAAGTTGTGTGTGTGTGTATGTATGTATGAGAAAGAGATGGTCAGAAAAACAAAAACAGGATAAATGTGGGAGGTGGGTGCAGATATATTGCTTTATTCTCCGTTCGGGCAAGGCGTTGTTTTCATTGTATCCAAAGAAAAGGCGGGAAACGGGAGGCCTCTAACGCTTGCTCTTTGCCTCAGAGCAGGATGTTCAATGACTGCTTTGCTTGGTTCTCTCAAAGCGTCAGCGAAGAGCTCTGCAGATTTTGGGGTAAGGGAAATCCTGACTGAAGGGGGGAAAGTGAATCAGTGTGAGGAGAAAGCTGAGGGCAATAAAGTCAATGAAGTCACTCTTTCCCTGAGGGAAGTGGATGTCATTGATGGGAATGGGTCAAGGAGACAGTTATTTTTCTAAGGCCATTTCCACACTAGACTGTTATAGCGCTATTATTCCACTTTCAATATCCTATGGAATCCTGGGGTTTGGGCCCTCCCTAAACTGCAAACCCCAGGATTCCATAAGATGTTTAAAGTGGAATAATAGCACCGTAGCAGTCTAGTGTGGAAATAACCTAACTTCTGAAGAGACAAGAGAATGAACTTATTTTCCTTCCTTCCTTTCTTCCTATCATATTTTTGTACTCCACCCTCCAAAAATGTTTCCAGGGCAGCAGCCTTACTGGGAAGATACTGTTCTGGAGTGCTCACTCCTGCCTGTCTTGAGGCACACATTAAAAATGGAAGAAGAACTCTGCTGAATGAGGCCAAGAAAAGTGAAGAATGTGGAAAAGTTAGTCCTTTGGACAGCTAAGTAGACTACAACTGGAGTTTTTTTTTTTTTTGGTCTGGCCATACTGACTGGGGGATTCTGGGACTGCTGGTCCAGAAAAGTAACTTTCCCAAGCTCTGAAAAGGCACTTCTCTAGGCCCTAGATGCAAGGTTGGAGAATCCTAATTACAAACACCTCTGGAAGTCCCATAAATAGGTTATGAAGGCAGTAGCCCCCTCCTGCTGTTATCCCAGTCATATAAGGAAGTTTTAGACTGGGATGGGCAGCTGAAGCAGGTTTGGGTGTCACTGAAACCCTCAAGGGGCTGCACAGACTGCCAAAAAATAAAGCAAAAGTCCCAAAGTGGCTGGAAGTCAATTTCTGGTTAAGAATAAGAAGAATAAGAATAAGTGTGCGTCTGTGTGTGTCTGGTTAAACAGTAGAGGGAGTCTGAGACCATCTCTGCACTACACTTTTATAATGCTATTATTCCACTTTCAACATCTTGTGGAATCCTGGAATTTGCAGTTTAGGGAGGGGCCTTTAAAATTCTCAGCCAGAGAGCTCTTGGGCTTCAGTGAACTACCACCTCTGGCTACTTCTTGCCCAAGAAAACCCTATGAAATTCACGGGGCTGCAATAAGTCAGCAAGTGGCTTGAAGCGAACACATGTATACCTGCACTCCACATGGCCATCTCACAAATCTCAAGCCTACATTTGCTACTTGAACAAAGGACAACCTCATAGGCTAAGTTGTCATGGCAGGAACAGAATGGTACAGACAACACACTTGGGATACATGCAGATACTGATCATGACTCACTACTTCTCATGAATAATTATAAGACTTGAATCACATCTCATTATCCAGAAAATATTATGTAATTCTCAGTCGCTTTTAAATGAAAAAGTCTGAATTTTGACCTTTTGAGATCATAACACTGAAAGCAATGGATACACTTCTGCAAGTCCAAATTTTATTATTTCAAAATCAAAATATTCAAAAGAATGTCCTTATCTTCCTGTGATATTTTTCTGCAGTTGCTGAAGGAGGAGTGATTACAAACCAGGATGCTGCTGACTATCTGTTCAGCAGTGATGCTTCCCATCCAGATACAAAAAGGTATACTTTTTCACTGACTATTTCACTCAGCCTTTATTGATGTCATGCATGATCTGGAGTCTGGACATGTTCCTCCTGATTCTGCTTCCAGTGCTTAATTGTAACTGAAGGAAATATCCTAGATCCATGGAAACCTTTTTCTCTGTTACAGGAAGAATTCTCATAGGGACCTTGAGAAACAGGTCCACAAGAAGTTGCCAACTTGATGTATGAAATATACTAGTGGCACCCCCTTCTGGTGGTAAAATATAATAGCAAGTTAAATAATTTACAGCAGAAAGTACCTAAAAAACCCAAAGGGACCAGCCTGTCATGTTTGAGTTTGGAAGCTAAGCAGAGCCAGGCCTGAATAGTACTATGATGGGAGATCATCACAGAATACCAGATGCTGTAGGCTTTATCTCAGAGGAAGGCAGTGGCAAACCACCTCTGAGTATTCCTTTCCTAAAAAGACTCTATGAATTCATGAAGTCTTAATATAAGCTAATAGATGACTAGAAGGCACAGACACTCCTACACAAATACTCTTTAATGATGCTTTCTGTCCAAATCTGCCTGCTAACTGGATTGACCTAACTTGCCCTCTCAGATGAGGGCTCACCCTGTTTGATAAATAATCAGAACACTTGCTTTTAGATGTTTTATGTTTACTTTTATGAATCCCTATCTTCCTCTAGAATACATCAGAGTTTAGACTATCTTGAAGACAAGATCACAGTTTTTCATTCTTGTTACCTTACTGCTTGTGCAAACTCTGAAATAAAAAACACAGTGCCATTGGGACATTTCCTTCTTCCACCAGCCTGCTTGCATCAAGGTATGGGTATATGTTTATGAAGTTTCAGTGTTTTATATCACTCCTCATTCTCCATTCTAATGTTACAACATGGGTTTGGGGTTTCTTCTGGATTGAAGACTATTTTTCCTTTGAAAATCATTAATTGCATTCATTTTGGTAAACATTCAATACAGGCATATGTCAGTAAATGAAGTAGATATGTTGCTGAGACTTTTTCACCATTAACCCCCCCCCTTTATCTTGCTATCTATTCTTTCCCTTCCCTTCCCTTTCCCACTCCTGTGATGGTCCCAGTGGGGCTAAAGGAGGATGTTGCATCTAAGAAGACTAAAAAGTCTTCTGGCTCCTTTTTTTGACTACTCTAAAAGAGCCAAATTGTAAAAGCTCCCCCTGCTGCTGACTATGAATCAGCAGGCACTTGGAGGGGATTGTGTTCACTTGCCTCCACATATGGTGGCTGCTGCGCCCGGTGTGGAGCACCAAACAGATCGGAAGCTTGTTTCAAAGCCCTTGATGTTGGACAGCAACACAGTGATTGGGATCTATCTGAAACGCTTTTTCATGGTGATGACTCAGTGGTGGAGCTTGGAATGTGGAGGTTAGGTGAGAGGGGGGCTACAATGTTGGGGTGTGGCCATGGTGCACAGGGGCATGGCTGTGGTGCATGGGGGCATGGCAATGAGCCAAGACGCCCCAAAAACATTGCTGCTGGGGGCAAACCGCCCCCATTGTCTCCTCGTCCCTACATGACTGTGATGACTTTCCCCTTTGCTTTCCAAAGTGATTTCTACATTAAGTGTTTCTAACCGTAAGCCTTCTTCCAAATAATGTTCTGAGCAATAGCAGCCAGAACTTAATGGTAGAGGGGCATCTGTCAACCCAAGTAATCTATGAGAGAGGTGCCTCTTCCATCCACCTTCCTTCAGACAGTGAGATCTCAGTGGGCCATTTCATCTCAAGGCAAGAGAGCTTCCTTAGTGGCCCAGAAGATTTATACTCTGAGCAAGCAGGTGAAGGAAGAGTTAAAAGTCCTGGTAATGGACTCTCCTGTCATGGGTTTGGTCTCAGAGGCCCTTGTGCCCAAGGAATGTGAGAAGTTCTCTAAGGACCCGGAGGAGAAATGTATTGAGATGTCCCTTTAAAAAACCCACGAGGCATCCATCCTATTTATCTGGACTTCCTCCTTGGGGTCTATAGTTGCCAGAGCATCTGTCCACTAGATTGAGAATATTTTGCCGAATGAGGACTTCGATCACAAATCTTTGTGCATGGGCTCATGAAAATTTATAGAACTCTGCAGTTTGTGGCAGATTCCACTCTGGATACTATGGCATTTCACGCTAGAACAGATAGGGTCTATTGCAGTTGCTACATATTTGGAATGGCTGGGACATTGAGAGGTAGGTCCTCTCTAGGGCTAATTTAGACACAGCCCTGTGAGAATGAGAATGAAATAATATTCCTCAGGAATCTAATGTGTACAGATATCTTTCAATACTGTGAAATTGCATGTCTGAGCACTGTTGCTATTTAGTGGTTAAAAAAATTACAATAAATGGAACACGCATTAAGAAACAGCAAATACTGAGAGTGGGAGATAATCGTTCTACATTATATGAAAAACATATTGCATCACTCCACACCCTCCACATACATTTGGATGATGCTTTTGTGGTTATTGAGCTCTCATTTTGCATTCATTGCAGAAATTAGAGAGAAGATTGGTAGCTTTATATGGGAGCAAATAACCAATCCTCAGAAGCTGCAGGTAAGAAGTGCATCCTGAATGAACATGACTTTAATTTTTATTTCTTGTTCTGCTCTGTTAACTTTCACCATTTCCACACTTGACTTTTATAGCGCTATGATTCCACTTGAAACATCCTATGGAATCCTGGGGTTTGCAGTTTCAGGAGGGGCTGGCTAGCCCCTCCTAAAACTGCAAACCCCAAGATTCCATAGGATGTTTCAAGTGGAATCATAGCGCTATAAAAGTCAAGTGTGGAAACGGCCTTTGTTATCTAAGGTTTTTATAAACTTAATTTTTATACACATATTTCTAGCTAGTCAGCGAAATATTATTAATAAGCTAAAGAGTCTTGACAAAGTTGGTTTTTCCCCCCAACAATTTGTTTGAGAACTCCTTTAACTAAATTTCTTATGGAATATTTTGCATAAACAGTATGAAATATTAACTTCTAAAATAGCATACCTGAAAGCATTAGCTTGATATGTTCGTTCTTTCTCTCTCTCTCTCTCTCTTTCTTTCTTTCTCTGCTTGTTCTCTTTGCCTCTTTGCGTATCTGCTTCTATACCTCTACCTCACTCCCTTGTCTTACATAAGTCAATTTCTTTATTCTCTTTCTGTTTGTCTGGGTCCTCATCTGCTGTTAGCTGGTCCATAATAATGAAAGATTGAGTATTTTGGCACTAGGAAAAAAAAGACAGTCGCTGTCTTATCGTTGCTGAAGTCACTGAATCAAATATTATAGTCCATCTATGAATAGTCTATGGAGTGATGCTAACTAAATATATAAAAAGGTGATTTCGTCTCTTTCACAAAACTGCATAGTTAATTTGAACCTTATGCATAGTTTCAACAGGATTAACTTTGAATATTCACAGGGCAGTCAGCCTGTTGAAGCAGCTGATAGCAGGGAGGAAGACGTAAAGGGCAAGAGAACACTGGAAAGAAGGTTCATATTTTTCTAGACTTTTGGATAACTGTAGAATTGAGCAATGCTCTGCTTATAGTGATCATGTTGACTAGCCAGAGTCAGTCACATCAGCTCATTCTCAACTAGTAACTTATATTTATTTGTTTTATTATTTGTTTAATTTGTATGATGCCTTTATCCTAGCATGGAACCAAAAGAAGCTTACAACAATTTAAAAACAATATGCAGCTAAAAATCTTACTTTACAAGGGTAAAAAAAAAACCCAACTGAACAAAGAATTAAAAAAACCCCACACAGTTAAAACAATTTAAAGTATATTTTAGAAGATAAAAGTGCAGCACGTGTATTGAAAACTCCCTTCTTTTACATGATTTAAGAAGCGAAATCTTGCCTAAATAAAAAAAGTCTTAGCCTACTGATGGAAAGACGGCAGTTTAGAGGCCAACTGGACCTCCCAATTTAGGAGCAGCCACTGTCAAGACTGTCTCCTGTATTCTTACCAAATGTGATGGTGGTAGGGCCAAAAGAAAGCTCTCAACCAAAGATCTTAAAACTTGGGCAGGCTTCTATAGGGAGATACAGTCTTTCACATAGTCTGGATCCAAGCTATAGAGGAGTTTAAACAGTATCTGGATTGTGCCCAGAAACACACTGGTAGTCAATGAAGTTTTTTGAACAGGGGGCTTTATATGTTCTCTCTAATCAGCCCCAGTCAGCAGCCTGGCTTCAGAATTTTGAACCCACTGAGGTTTCTGAATCATTTTCAAACACTGCCCTATACAGAGTCTGTTACAATAGTCCAAATGGGGTGTAATCAAGATATGTGTCGCCATAGCCAGATCTGACATCTCCACGAATGGGTGCAGCTGGCACAATAATTTTAGTTTTGCAAATACACTGCTGGTCACTACCAAAATCTAGACTCAGGTGAGATTCAAGGAGTAAGCCCATGCTGTAAGCCTTAGATTTCAGGCAAGTAGAACCCCATCCAGCACAGGCTATAATCCCTATCCCATGATCTGTTTTACAACTGATGAAGAGTGCTTCCTTCTTGTCTGAATTGCATTTCAATTCACCCACCTCATCAAGTCAATTACTGACAGCAGACACTGGTTCAGTAGTGAAATAATTTCCTTGGCATTAGAGGAAATAGAGACAGAGATGGATGTCATCAATATTGGGCTTGCCAGTTCAAGATCGTCCCAGGCCCTGAGGTTTCTGGGCCAAAACCTGAGATCTAAGAGTAGTCCTTGGTTATGTCATTAAGCATCATGCATAAAACACCAATCACAGTTATTCACAGCTTGTTGTTCAAACACAGACAGAGAATATTTTCCTGGTTGGAAATTAAGACAGAAATCTCAGCAAAAGGAGCTGTTCCCAGATCAAGGAAAAACGAAGGGATTATCCCTTCTCACTTTCTTAGGAAGAAAGGATTAACAATATTTAATCCAGCCTGCTTGCTTCTAGCCAGAAGGTATAGATGCAGAACAGAGCTAAGTCTGAACCCTGGCACCAAAACAACTGGAAGGGAAAGGGAAGCTAACCATGTAAATACACAGACAACTCCCCTGAGAGACCTTGCCAAGTTGTGGCAACCAATCAATTAATCCTTGCACATTGTGGTAAGCAGCTGCTCTACTAGCTGAGCTGGGCTGGAGATCTACACCTAGCCCTTTCCTCTTGCTTGGAGTTGTGGCCACCAAAACTAGGGAATTTGTACCCTTGTCTCCTTCCTGGAGATGATGTTGGTGGTGGTGGTGGTGGTGGTGGTGGTGGTGGTGATGATGATGATGATGATGATGATGATGATGATACTACTACTAGTAATAATAATATCACTTTTATTTATACCCTGCTTTTTTCCTGATAAGGACTCAAAGCAGCTAACACATGGAAATTGGAGACTCAAGGCTAGGCCCTGAGATCTGGCAACCCTAATCAGCATATTGGTGACAGGAAACCTCAAAACCCTGGATAATCTCTTCTAGCAGTTTCATATATATGTTAAACAGCATGCGGGACAAAACCAGGCCTTGAGGGACACTACAGGATAATGGTCACGGTGTCAAACAGTCACCCACCCCCAGCACCATCTTCTGTGTTCACCCCTCCAAAAAGGACCAGAACCACTGTATATTAGGGTCTGTAAGTTCCATTCCAGAGAAGTGGTCCAGCAGGATACCATGTTTTGTCATATCGAAGACTACTGAGAGGTCCAAGAGAATCAACAGGGCCCACTTTCGCTGCCTGTGTTCCCTGTGTAGGTCATCACCAAGATGAGCAAAGCTTTCTCCATCCCAAAAGGAGGCCTGAGGCTGGATTGTAAAGGGTCTAGATAATACATTTCATCCAGGAACTTTTGGGGCTGGGAGGCCAGAATACACTCCAGAATTTCACCCCCAAATGGATGTGGGAGTTCAGGGAAGTCCCCCCCCCAAATAAAGACCTCATCACAGCATCTTTTAGCCAGGCAGGACCCTGCCTTGCTGCAGTGAGGTATTTACTATTTTTCCTGCCGCATCCAAATAAAAGTGGATCTGGGTGATTTTACCTGCAAAATGTCATGCAGATTCTGCACAGTGGGACGTTAAATGATCTGTTTACAACTTTTCAGTGCAAAATTTATAAGAGCAAACGTGTATCAGAAAAGCATAGCAAAATGGCTCTCCAGTACTATATGTTGCAGATTGCTGTTTCCTTCTAAGCATAGTTATAAATGCCTCCTTCAAGGCAGGACACAGATTTCTAACTTTCCCATTGCAGGCTCATGGAAAGAGGAAAGAATATACTGGTAGTTAGAAAAGAATTAAAACTCTCACTAGTGTTGTGTTCTTAGTGAAAAAAAGAAAAGAAAATGTATTTGCAACAATAAATCATAATAATTTTTCTTTTTGTATTTACAGTGGAGACATTCATGCCCCTGAAGCACTACAAACAAGGAAATTTACATACATTCCACTTCAAGATTATCCAGCAAGTAATATGGTGGCAGGTAAGAAGGGGGCGTCTTCTAGGAATTATAACTAAGGGTAAAAATAATATTACTCTAGAAATCTGTGACAGGGTATATGTCAGGACCAACATATTTTTCTTTGATTTCTTCTCATCTCACCTTCCATGTATAAACTCCAAAATGTTTGGAAGATGCATCTTTTTGCAGTACTGACAATGGAATAGCATCCTCCATTGCAATTGAAAGGAACAGGTCAGGGAGTGCAAGGCAGGTTGCTCAGCACACAGGTTTCAGTTCCAATACCATAGTTTAAGGCTGTGTATCTATTGCCTGAGGCATTTGTCTCACTTTGTCTGATGATAGTGGTTTGAAATAAAAAGATTTCCAGGATCCATTTAAAAGTCAAATGGGCAGAGACCATACTATATTTGTCAAAGGAGAGAATCTTATTTGTTACTTTTTGCGCTGTATTCTTTAGATGACTTCAACTTAATAAAAATACTAGGAAGGCCTGATAATTTCCTCCTTTTAGCTTAACCTACGTCTTTTGTAGATGTTTCTTCCTGTATTTTTAAAACGGTATCATGTTGTGAAATTTATACCAATTTACATGCATTTTATAGGTTATGCCTCTGCTAAAGAGATGAAGAAATTCCTTGGGGAACTACGGGATTTCACTCCTGGATGTTCTGGTTATTTGGCATACAAGATTTTAAATGAAACAAATGCTCTATCTGTTGTGAAAACAAAATTAAAAAGAAAGTAGGTGTAATAAGTAATACCTAGCTTCTTATGAAGAGTACACCGTATCTCTGAGTATACTTCTCAGGTACACTTTTGTCTTATTTTGACAGAGAGGTTTCACTTAAAAATTTGGTACTGGAAAGTAAGTTGAGTGTACATTAGAGTGTTTAGTATTGCTTTTGGTGTGTGTATTTTACATTTGACCAATTCATGCCATTTCCTTTTCTTATTGTACCTTCAAATTTCAGTTATTAGAGAGCTTGTTGCCCTTTCATGATCAAATTATATTTTCAGAACTTCCATACATAGATTGTTGTGTCCTATTCCTGGAATCTTGGATTTGTAAAAATATACAAAATCAAATAGCAAGCCAGCATAGTGTTGAATTTGAGTGTTGAACAACTGCTCTAGAGGTCAAGGGTTGAATCCCCGCTTGGCCAAGGAAACTCACTGGGTGATTTTGGGCAAGTAACATTCTCTCAGCCTCATAGGAAGGCAAAAACAATCCTCCTCTGAACAAATCTTGCCAAGAAAAGCCTATAATAGGGTTTCCTCAGGATCACATAAATTGGAAATGGTTTGAATGCACACAACAACAAACTAAATGGTAATGATTTCAGTAAATAGGTCTTTATGTAGGTTAGTGGCCTCTATCCACATAGCATTATACACACAGAAGCAGGGCTGCTGCGTATTTGCTTACAAGGGATATGGTACCAGTGGAAGGAAGGCTGGAAAGCAGAACAGTATGATTTGATATGATTTATACCTCACTTTTCTCCTAGCAGTGGGACTCAGAAAGTTTAAAAAGGAAAGTCTAAATTAAAAAATTGGATTTTTTTTATTTAATTAACAAAAACTTTTGCTCCCTTCTTTGGACAGTTGTGGGAGAAGCACCTCTGGCAATGCCTTGTACTGTAAAATTTTTAAAACTACCTTCCTCAAAACATCAATCTGTTTTTCTCCATTTCCACTTTTTATGTCCTATAATTTGTTTCCTCTTTTCCTCTAGGAGAGTTATATAAACACATCAGAGATCCTATGTCCAAAGTGAATTGGGAGGAAAAAATGCATAAAGTTATTACTGAAGCTGGACTGTGTTTCAGAATCCATTAGCAGTCTGTCAAAAGGCCAAAAATGAGATGAATTCTTATCTGTTTGAAAAATCCTGCAAATTCAGAACAAAAGCCTATTTGGCTCAGTGTCCTCTTCTTATAGCAGTCAACAATCTGCCTTCTGAACAGCCACAAACATTCTAGAAAGAAGAATTAATCTTGAAGTTGGAGGCTAGAATAAGTCACCTCATGTTTTCCTCTCAGGCCTAAAGCATTGTGATAGTACGGTAGTCCCCCCTTATCCATGGGGGATACATTCCAAGACCCCTCATGGATACTTGATGGTACCAGATATATAGTACCTTGTGAAACTAGAGGGCTACTTCCAGTGATGCCCGACTTGTTTTCTGTGGCAGTGTCAGCAGAAGGGGAGGGTGGGAAGACAGGCAGGCAGACAGCAAGGTGTGTGTGGCAGAACCTGGAGCAGGCTGCATGGGTGCCGTTGCCCAGATGTCAGGGAATGGGTTGGGGCAAGGGGTGGGAAGGAGGAAGGTGGATCTGTGAGGGAAGAGAGAGAGGCACTTGGCTGTGGGGACCCTGCCTGTAGGAGTTGTGGGTTTCACAGGAGTTGTGGCTGTCACTGCCCCTCTATGGTGGTTCAAAACACTTCCCCTCCGCTCCCAGTAGGTGCTACAAGATTCCTCTTTGACCATGGGTTAATGAAACTGCAGAAAGCAAAACAGGGGATACTATGGAATTATTGTATGCTGATTTCTGTTATTCATTGTTAAGGGAAAGCCAGAGTTTGTCTGAGACAAAGCATACTCACTTTGACATCCAAAGTGGGATAGTGGTCTGAGTGTTGGATTACTGCTTCAGGAGAGCATGATTAGCAATAGCACTAGCATGTGTGTTTCTATACCGCTTATCAGCTAAGTGCTCTCTAAGTGGTTTACAATGTATTAGCTAATTGTCTCCAACAAGCTGGGTACTCATTTTACCGACCTGTGGAAGGATGGAAGGCTGAGTCAACCTGGAGTCTGTCAGGATCGAATTCACAATGTTGTGGCTGCAGTACTGGCATTTAACCACTGCACCACATGATTCAAATCCCCATTCAGCCATGGAAGCCTTCAGGTAACTTTGGGCAGGTCACACACTCTCAGCCTTAGATAAAGGCAGTGGTAAGATGCCTCTGAAAAAATCTTGCCAAGAAAACCTTATAGTAGTTTGCCATAAGTCAAAGTCTTAATGTTAAGCACTGAAAAACACACTCACCATCTGTCTCCCATTAATTAATATACAGAATGAATAGAATGAAACAGAAATGCAATGCAGTAACAAAATGCATACATTTCAAATGCACATATTAAACTCTCATTTGGTTTAACTTGGCACCAATACGATAAAGGAGTTAGTGCCAATTGTATCTCCCTGGAAAAGATATTCTGAAGTCAGGATGCCATCGTAGAGAAGCCCTTCCCTGTTTCTACATGTCTAGTGATTTTTCTCTTGCTGATGGCATTGTTTCTACATGTCTAGTGATTTTTCTTCCAGTGATGACTAGCGATTTTTCTCCTACTTGATGGCTCTGAACATTCTATAGGCAAAATAATTTGGACAGAATTCTATGGGTTTTATAGTACATTATACTGGTACAACTATATCTGTGGAGGCAATAGCAACAGAACGATTAAAGCTTTGGGAGTGTGACTGTCAAAGTAGTATGGGATTGGAGAAATAGGCTGCTCCAAGTCAACAACTTTTCTCTACCCTCTTGTGCCTCTGCTGCACATCTCTGGAAAAAGTGCAACCTTTAACTTAGTGCATTGAGAGGATTCTGACATGTGTGGTTCCACAAAAGGTTTACTGCTCTAGTGATGTATGTCACTCTCTGTGCATCCTACAAATATTCGTTATGAGCTTGTACTTAGAGTTTCCAGGTCTCATGGCCTGCTCCTAAGTCTCCAGTTATCGTGGGATATCTCCAGGTGTGAGACAAGGATGAAAATTCTCCAGTTTTGTTGGGCTCAGTGTCAGGCAAGAGGAAAGGGTTGGGTACAGATTTCCCGCTTAGCTACTAGAGCAGCAGCTTGTGACAATTTTACATAAGCTTAACTGATTTCCTGCTACTGCATGCAAACAATCACTAGGGATGGTCTATGACTCTATGTGTTTGTTTAATTAGCTTTTTGCTTCCCTCCCAATCATTGTAATGCCAGGGTTCACTCTCCCTTCCACTCTACAATACATCTGAACAGGAAAAATGCATTCAGTGTATTCCTCTGACTTTCTCTGTGTTTGAATGACAAGTTGTGAGCAACTGTGGTTGGTACTTGATTGATAATGCTTGATGACAGGGGCAGGGGCCATCCCTTGATCTCAGGCTTTGGACCATAAACCTCAGGACCTGTAATGATTCCAAACTGGCAACCTTAGTAATGCTAATTTGGAAGAAGACAATATACTTTCACAGCCCCTCTCTGTCTTGACAGGCTTCTTTTTAATGCTGCTATTGGTTTCCACCAGTAAACGTGAGCATGAATGGAAAGAGTGGTTCCAATCTCTCTATATGCTTTTTCGTGTGTCATTATAAGGACATATAAGAAGCCCTAATATTGTACTCTGCGCATCTGGTGAAGTGGATGGTTATTCACAAAAGCTTATGCTAAAATAAATGTTAATTTGCCATTTCCACAAGACCCTTGTGCCTTTGTTCATTTCAGTTGATGCATAAAGTGTGACTGTGGCCTCTAGATGGAGCTCTTTAATAAAACAATTTAACCAAGAATGTGTGATTTGCCATGCGTGATTTGAAACAAGCAAGTGAAAACAAGGTGTAACCTCAGGGATGGAACTAAAAATATCTTCTAATCTTCATAGCACCACACACTTCTGAATGCTGTCAGTATGACTAGGTACATAAAAGAGTGTCATTTTAAAACTGAATCTCAGTTCAGATCAATGTGGACCTTTAATCTAATTTAGTGATGTAGTAAATACAAAATCCAAAAAAAAAAAAAAAAAAGGGCAACAAATTCTAAACAGCTCTCTGTCTGCATATGGATTTATTCATCCATGCATGAATATATTGTACACACAGAGGCAATGAAAAACCACAAAGGTATATCACAGGCATGTTGCTGTTTGATTGCATTTTGTGGCCTTTGATGATAAATCCCATCTATTTTTCAGTTTTTTTCTTATGTATGTATATGTCTTCATGCACAAGTCTGTATAAATTCAAAATAAAAATCTACTTCACGAACCTGATGAAATGGGTTCTTCAGAATTCCCCAACCTGGTGTCCTCCGGATGTGATCACCTACAACTCCCATCATACCTCACCACTATCGCCAATGGCTGCTCTAGTTCATGAAAATTTATGCCACAATAACCGGCTATTATATAAAGTACTAAGAAGACTCCTTGCTTAAAATAAATACATTTATCTCTTGTACTTCCAGCTCCAATTTATGTGTGGCCTGGCAGCTGAGTTGACCTGAAATTTGCTGTAACCTGAAACACAAAGAAAGGCAATTTGGCTGTTTTCTGAAAGAAGAGGAGTCATTAAGGAGCAAAAGGCTTTCCTTTTTATTAACTGTGAAAAATTGCAGTTATGCATGGCTTGGAATAACTATTAGTTTAAGAGATCAAAGGCTTCAAATAAAGTTATACAGCTCTTTAAGAGTTGAACCCATTGTGCCTGCAGAGTCTGTGTGAAGCCATAGCCACTGGCGCTCTTGACATGCCCACTGCCAAGGTTCCACCCAGAGCCTCCTGAAGGAAGGGTTTGCCCACTCCGTCTCTGTGTGTTTGTGAGGTGGAGAGTGCTGTCCCAAACTCTGGCCCTTGGACCTCTTCTGACCATGAACTCAAGCAGTATTAACTCCAAAACCAAGGCCATTTCCGCACAGCTGGCCCCTCCCGAAACTGCAAACCCCAGGATTCCAGAGGAGGTTGAAAGTGGAATCATCATGCTATAACAAGCTAGTGCGGAAATGCCCCAAGCTGTGGTTAGAAAAGTCTGCCCCCTAGTCATTGAAAATGGTACTGCAGGCTTTAAACTTTTGCATACATTTACATTAATTTAAATTGATTAGAGCATTTTACAATCCAAAGTAACTTTCCCCAGCACACACCCTTACAGCCCTCTTAGTATGTTTAGGGTTCAAGGCCTTGAGGCTAGTGCTCTGAGTGACAGATAGGCAAACACCCTGTTTTATTATTAATCATTTATCTTCATTCATACCAGCTTAGCCACAGAAGAGGTATTGAGGAAGCTCAGAACTCTGCCCAATAGAAGGAAATGGACAACATTACAAGGTGGGGATTTCTCAGAAAAGCAAAAAAGGTGACATGAAGAGGGAAGTGAACAAGATAGAAATCTTTATGACACATTGGGTTGATTTAGCAATTCTGCCCCACGTTACAAAATCAATTTTTAAAAAAAGAATAGAGTAGAAATAAAGACAGCGTTCATTACTAAAATTAAATATTTGGCAAATATAGTTAAAGCAATCCTTTCTTGGGAAAGTTTACATATATGATGTGTGTGTGAGGGGGCAGAATATTTCACTCCAAGGAAATTCAAGTAATTATGTCACCCTGAGCAGCTGGTGTGGTTTCTTGAGCCAGTTTTGTGGATGTGCAAGAAAAGCAAGGGAGCTGTGGATCCTACAAGTCCATGGCTGTCCCAATACTTCCCTGGAGCACTTTTTCCTGCCTGTTCCCCAGTCCTGGTGAGATATTTCTGGCAGGGCATCTGCACTAGTGCAGCGTTATACAGGTGTGCTGACAGCCCAGGTAATGTTTCGCTGGCAATATTTCCATTGGTACAGCAACAATTTTATATGACTTTGTTTGTTCCTCAGTGGTCTCCTAGTGAAGACAGGATTGTTTCTGATTCAATCACATTTGACCCAACAATATTTGCAGTAGTGAGAACAATTGAAGCAAACAGCTTGTATTCCTTGTTTTCAGATGTTGCCTGAAGGCTAGCAAGCATTGTCAAAGGGCCTTTCTGTACCACACTGTTATAGTGCTATTATTCTACTTGGAATCCTGGGGTTTGCAGTTTAGAGAGGGGCCTTTAGAATTCTCAGCCAGAGAGTTCTTTGGCCTCAGTAAACTGAGTAAACTACAGACCCCAGAATTCCACAGGATGTTGAATGTGGAATAATAGCACTGTAACAGTGTAGTGCAGAAATGGCATTAGAAGAGGCATTCCATCCAACATGGAAAAGCTAGAATACCCCTTTCAATAGTACGTTATTAATAATAATTAATAATTGGTTTTACATTGTTTTAAAAAGCTGCTTACAGGAAAGAAACTTGGAAACTTTAGCTTTTGGACTTCAGCTTCCAGAATCTCCCAAACAGCATGACCACACGGCCAGAATCTGGAATTTCTGAGAACTGTAGTTCAAAAAAGTGACTTTTACAAGCTCCAGAGAGCTGACTGACAAGATGCATGCTTTTACTATATCACTGGAAAGAGTACTAAAATATTCTATAATCCATTTTTATTTTATTTTTTCAATTTCTCATTTTTTCCAACAAAAAAGAGTTTTGTCTGTCAAAGTTCTTCCTGCTAAACTTTTTTTTTTACTTGTCTTTTATAATCCCCCCCCCAAGAGCTGTGTGTGTGTGTGTGTGTGGAGGCAGGATTGCTACTGGTTCACACGCATATACCCATATTTGATATGGTTTAATTGGCAGAATATAATTTAATTGGTACAATATACTAATTGGCATTGATATAAAACAAAACCTGAAGTGACTGTAAGGCCAGGTTGGGCAGAAGAAAAATACTGGCAAACATATGCACTGCAAAAGTAGGTCAGAGATCTCCTCTAGGCATAGCCTAGGTCATTGTCAGGTTAATCACCAGCTAATTCCAGAGATGATAGGCTTAACAAAGCTGTAACGACTCTGTTATCAGGACAATCGTGACAGGAAGGTCCCACCAAAACACTGATTGTTTCAGCCCTTCTTCTTCACACCTGGATGCTTCTCTTAATTGTCCCTTTACTTGTATCTTGCTTGCTGAATGCCAGGCTGTTGCTCTGATTTCCGAATGAGTACTGTCCTTAGGCACAAATCTAAGTCACATCATTGCTTTCTTTGCTGCTTTCTGGACTGGTAATTATTGCCCATTCCCTAAAACTTCGTTATCAACACTTTCCTGCCTTTTTCCTTTGATTAGGTCTTGTGCAAGTGTGTGAATGCTTGGATCTTTTGTGTGCATGATTGAACTCTTTAATAAAATACATTTTAGTTTATTTGGAATCTCTGGCTGGTTCTTTCCTGTGAGGACCCCGTAAACATTGGTGGAAGATCTCGTTAGGTAACCCCCCTTGCAGGCCTCCTAATTGAGCTAATTAATTCCCCAGAGCCACCCATGTTTTGGGGTAACAGGATGATTCCCTCAAATTGGTCAGATAGACCATCAACAAACAGAGCCATTCCAAAAAGCAGAAGAAAGAAACTGTGGCCACCCTACTGGTTACATATTGCAGCCCTAGTGTCCATAGTTGGTCAGATCCAGCACAGCATCTCTTCACTTCCTCAATGATACTGGTGCAAGCTTGGGATGGCTGTAGGCTGTGGCATTCCCCAAATATTAAGAGTGGCCAGTGGGGTCTTGTAGACCATCCCACAACAATGGTATCTCTACCAGAATGATGCAAGGAGGCCAGTGGTATGCAGTTTATATTTAAAGAATGTGGATGGGAGTAGGATCTGAGCTACCTCTCTCGCTTGGAACCTAATCATGTCTCTTGCTTTGAATGCTCACACAGAAAAGTCCCAAAATTGTATCATCCTCCAGGTATTATACAAGAGGCAGGAAGGAAACATAAATTTATGAAGTCTTCAGTTACCATCTACAGTACCACTTGGTTCCTGTCATTCCTTGATGCAATATCTTGCAAACAATCATTTTCAGTTTAGGTCATGAAACAGGGAAATTATTCAAAGATGATGACACCAAAAGGGCTTTGCCCTTTGACTCAGAAAATTCAGCAACCACTATTTCTGAATGGAGAGGAGCTAAACCTGTGAATGGCATTCCATTGACCTCCATGTAAATACCTGGAGAATTGCGCATTCTTTCCTCTTAGTGGTTCACACTACATCTCCTTGCTGACTGATGTGATTTAGTCTGGTGATACAAGTATGTATGTATGTATTCATTTATGAGTATCTATAAACTATTTGCATATAAAAATTTCAAATCAGTGCATAGGAATAATACAACATACAATATAAAACAACACATAAAACCAATCTGCAACATCTACATTGTCCATAAGATTAAAATACATGGTAGGAAGCTGGGAGACTTACAGAAATAGGTATGTTCAACATGTGGTTAAATGTAAGAGTTTTTGCAACACATCCAAAATCAGAAGTATACCACACAGTGGATGCCACCATGCTAAGTACCTGTTCTAAACAATGGCAGAGTGGATTTCAGGAACACATAACAAAACCAGGAGAGATTTTCTAGATGATTTCAAGGACTGAAATCATAGAATCATAGAAATGTAGAGTTGGAAGAGACCACACGGGCCATCCAGTCCAACTCCCTGTCATGCAGGAACACCCTCAAAGCACTCCCGACAGATGGCCATCAAGCCTCTGCTTAAAAACCTCCAAGGTAGGAGACTCCACTACTCTCCGAGGCAGCAGATTCCACTGCCGGACAGCCCTGACTGTCAGGAAGTTCTTCCTGAGGTTCAGGTGGAATCTCCTTTCCTGCAGCTTGAATCCATTGCTCCTTGTCCTGGTTTCTGGAGCAGCAGAAAACAAGCCCCCTCCTTCCTCTACGTGGCATCCCTTCAAATATTTAAACATGGCTATCATGTCCCCTCTTAACCTCCTTTTCTGCAGACTAAACATACCCAGCTCTCTCAGTCTATCCTCATAGGGCATGTTTTCCAGGCCTCTCACCATTTTGGTCACCCTCCTCTGGACTTGCTCCAGCTTGTCAATATCCTTCTTGAATTGGGGTGCCCAGAACTGGACACAGTATTCAAGATGGGGTCTAACCAAAGCAGAGTAGAGTGGTACCAGTACCTCCCTCGATCTAGACACCATACTCCTGTTGATGCAGCCGAGAATTGCATTGGCTTTCTTGGCTGCCGCATCACACTGCTGACTCATGTTCAGCTTGTGGTCTATGAAGACTCCTAGATCCCTTTCACACGTACTGCTATCCAGCCACGTGTCCCCCATCCTATATTTCTGTATTCCATTATTTCTGCCTAAGTGTAGGACCTTACATTTCTCTCTGTTGAATTTCATTTTGTTCGCCCTGGCCCAGCTCTCCAATCTATCCAGGTCATTTTGAATTTTGATCCTGTCCTCTGGCATATTAGCAACCCCTCCCAATTTGGTGTCATCTGCAAATTTGATGAGCATGCCCTCTATTCCTTCATCTAAGTCATTGATAAAAATATTGAACAGCACTGGGCCCAGGACAGAACCTTGTGGCACCCCACTAGTCACTTCTCTCCAGGATGAAAAGCAGCCATCCGTGATCACCCGTTGGGTTCGGTCGGTCAACCAATTACATATCCAATTAACAGTAGCCCTGTCTAGCCCACATTTTACTAGCTTCGATGCAAGAATGTCATGGGGAACTTTGTCAAAGGCCTTACTGAAATCGAGATATGCTACATCCACAGCATTCCCTTCATCTATCAAGCTAGTAACTCTATCATAAAAAGAGATCAGATTAGTCTGGCATGACTTATTTTTGAGAAATCCATGTTGACTTCTCGTGATTATTGCGTTGTTTTCTAAATGATTAGAAACTGAACGCTTAATGATCTGCTCCAGGATCTTTCCGGGTACCGATGTCAGGCTGACTGGGCGATAATTATTTGGGTCCTCTTTATAAACAAATATGTTTATAAAGATTAAGGCAGACTTTCATATAACCAGCTCCCAAACTGTTTAGAGCTTTATATATCAACAACAATACATTGAGCCAGGTCCCGGTTTAAATCTTGCTGTGTGACCCACCAACCTCACATTATATGCAGAGATAAAGCAGGAATGCAAATCCAACTTAGTTACCCTTCTTTGCATTTACTTATTGCTATTTGATTTGTCCTAATGAGTAGGTAGCACCATGCTCGGCACTTTGTGGTGGATGAGAAAGTGTCTTGGACATAATTCAAAAGGCTTTATATACTAGAGCAGTGGTTCTCAACCTGTGAGTCGCGACCCCTTTGGGGGTTGAACGAGCCTTTCACGGGGTTGCCTAAGACCATTGGAAAATACGTATTTCCGATGGTCTTAGGCTTCATTCCTTCCTCGGTGGTGGTGCGCAAGCACGAGCCATGCACTCGCATTCTCCTGCCTCCTTTGGGGGGAGCGCGTGTGGCCACAGCGTTGCCACAGCAGGAGTGGTGGTGCGCAAGTGTGAGCCACGCGCTCGCGTCTTCCTGTCCCCTGTTCAGAAGGGACTGAAATCGCTCCCCTTCTCTGCTACCGGGAGAAGCTCCCGTCTGACAGGCCAGCTTGTGGGGGGGCAGCAGCACGGGAGGCAGGCCCCCTCCTCGCCATGGCCCCTGCCCCACTCGCCACGGAGGGGGCACTGCGGAAGGGCTGGGGGCCTGCGAGGCAGTGCTTTTCCGGGGGGCGAGCTGCACCCGGCGCAAAAGACAAAGGCGCTGGGATCCTCCCCCCGGCAAAGGCCGGGGGAGGGATCATAAATAATAAATAAATAATTTCATGGTTGGGGGTCACCACAACATGAGAAACTGTATTAAAGGGTCGTGGCATTAGGAAGGTTGAGAACCAATGTACTAGAGCATGGAAGCGTTAGCTTAAATTGGTAACATGTTAGAGTTAGTTATTACTTTAATATTTTAGAGCATCATTAAAATCAGTGCCCTGTGCTAAGAGCGACCTGTCTGTTGCAAAGACAAATAAAAACAGAGAATATGAATGTGGCAAGCTGGGTTGGGCAAGACCAAGGATCCTATTTGAAAACCAGCCTTAACATTTCCTTATAAATGCCACATTTCATACTTATTACACATTTGAAATAATTACAATGCTTACTCATGGCTTTAATGGGAACCATATTGAGAACAGAAGTATATTCTTAAAGAGAATTACAGCAGGGCCTCCGTATTCGTGGTTTTAGCACTTGCAGATTTAGTAATTTGTGGGTTATTTTATTTTATTATTTTAGTTATTAAAAATCTTACACTATTTGCCCCTGTCATGGAAAAACTATGTTTTCTCTAAGAATCTCTATGTCCTCAAGCATAATTCTATGGTCTGCTTCCGTCAGAAGTGGACCATAGAGCTGCACTGGAAGACCTAGAGATTCATAGAGAGAATATTTCTCTAGGCATTGCTAGGTCCTCCAACATGACTCTGTGGCCCATGTCTGCCAGAAACTAATCATAGAACCACGGTGGAGGACTTAGAGATTCCTGGAGAAGTGTTCTCATGTTTAAAAAAATAGTGTTCATAATTTTTATTTTTACTAGTGTTTCCCCCACTTTTGCTAGCATCTTGTGCCCTAAACCCTGTGAAAATGGGGGGCTCACTGTACCATGAAAATAATGGTAATGCTGTTTCATTTTGTCTAGCTGAAGAATTCACATCAGCTTGTTTATATGACATTTTATTTTTTAATCTAGATTTCATTGGAAAGATAAGGAGAGGTATCAAAAAGAGAAACAGGTCCAAAAATGAGCAACATATTCCAACCTTCCCCAACCTGCAGCTTTCCAGATATGTTAGAGTAGACCACTGTTTTTCAAGCTCTGGTCCTACAGATGTTTCAGACTTCAGATCCCTAAATCCCCTTCTGTTGGTCAGACTGGTTGGGATTTCTGAAAGTTGAGTTGCAAAACATTTAGAGGGCCAGAAGTTAAGAACCATCTGCATGGTTCAATGGATGTGCTGGCTGAGAATGATGGGAGTTATAGTCCAACATATTTGAAGGGTGTCAACTTGGGGGAAGTGGTGAACACATTCTACTTTAACTGGGCTTCTGAGTTACTTCCTTGCATTTTCAGGATTAGGTTGGGAGTGAAATTTGTTGGCTTCATCAGTGTCTTGTACTGTGGTCTTAAAAACTGATATAAATTTCACAGAATATTTACTATAATTCATATAATAAACATAATAGCATAAGGAATTATAAAACAAGGATTATTTGGAACAAATTGGATTTGACAAAAAACAAGGACCAGTTCATGCAAAATTCTATTTCCTTTTGTTAGAGCACCTCAAGAGAGGCAAATAGTTACCTTGCGATCAACTAGTATCTGTGGTCATCTTTATTCTTTCATTTTTCACTGAAAAGAAAGCAAGAATGTTTGCTTATTATGTATTCAGAAGTGCATGGTCCACTGATTTTATGTTTTGTAATACTGGAGTCTGTTCTATTCCTGTGAATTTGTTTTTATGAGATCATCATGTCCATCACGGGAAGCTTCCTGATGGTTATCTTTATTAACAATGCTTTCTCATTTCAACAGCATGTTTCATCATGCTTTTTCTCTCCAAGGTCACCAATGAAAATACTGCAGGGAGCCTGAGATATCAATTGGTTCACCTGACTGGTTCTTAGCCAGTTAACAGGAATGTTGTAGTGGGAATGGGAGGATACACAGTGGAAGAAACGAAGCCTGGGGAAATTTTTAAGACTATGACTCCCAGAATTCCTAAGTCACTATGATCACTGGGATTCTCGGAGCTGCTGTCCAAAAAATTAACATTTCCAAGTCTGGAAAGGAAATCTTACGCATACCCTAGCCATGGTAGATTGAAAGGAGTGGAAGCTTTTTTCCCCCTCCCTCATAAATCCCTGCTTTATTGATTTGTTGAAAGTTTCCATCCACTCCCTGCCTGGAATGGATGGAATCTGTACTCCAAAATATCTGAGGGTGTCAATTTGCTCATCCTTGCCCAGAGGGAGCCAGTGTGGGGTAGGGCCAGGGCCGAAATCTGAGACCTGATGATGGCATAGCAGATGGACCTGGTAATTTTACAAGCGGCAGGCTCTGGTGATGTGATAGATGATGGCTCTGAGGTCGATGAGCAACTGATTATGCCAGGAACAGAGCCAGTGATTGACTGAACCAGCTTACAAACATCCCCATCAGTTGAAAGTCAAGCAGAGGCAGAGTTGCCCCAGCCAGCTCCAGAGGGAGAAGGAACCAGCAGTGGTTACTTTCACCTTTACCCCCTAGCTCCCAATCATGGAGGAGACTGAAACAAACAGCTCAGAGGGAAGCCGCTTTGGGGGCTAGATTAAGGAAACAGCACAATGATGAGTAACACCTGTTTTCAGTGGCTATTTAAGTCTGCCAGCATGGCTCGCTGTTTGCTTGTAGCAAATTACTACGCAAGCCCTCCTGACCCTTGTGCTCCAGCTCCCTTGACTCCTCCAGATGGACCTTCAGCTTTCTGGGCCTTTTGGGTTTGACCTTGACTTGGTTCAGCTCAGTGTTTCCACTTGTTGTTTGTACTGGACACTCCCTGCTGCCTTGTCTTCCTCTTGGGCAAGTACCTTTGTCTCCCCTCCCTTGCTGGCTGAGAGGCACAGGCAGGGAGTTGGACTCTGAGAGGTGATGCCATTAAATTTGATACATTAAGCATCAACCATAGTTGCATAGAATATACATTCAAACAAAAAACATCCCATCTAACAAATGAGAATGTCCTTGTTCTGAGGACCACACAAGAGGTCTAGGCCCTGAAACATGCCAACAATATTGTAGTGCAGAAGGTACAGCAAATAGGAGAGAAGTTTTAAGTTATCAGCAAATGGGATAGCAGTGATGCTAATTTTGAAATGTAATGGTTCATATAGTACAGTCATCCCTCCACATTTGCTAGGGTTAGGAGTACAGGACCCCTGTGAAAGTGGAAAAACTGTGAATAACTCCAGGCCCTCCCAAACCATTTTTAACACACACTAAAAAGTATGATCACCATATTCAATGCACCATGGATACTCTGAGGCATCAAGGTTCCTTCACAAGGCAAAAGTGGGTGGCCGATGGGACTTACTGCCACCTCCACTGCTCCCCCACATCATTTTTAAAAGGGACTTCCATGCCTCGTTTGCAGTTTCCTAGTCTTATGAGGCTTGCAGTCTCTATTAAAAATGGCATAGGGAGGCAGCAGTGATGACAGCAAATAATCTGTTAATAATCAAATCTGCAAAAGTGAAACCCGCAAATATGGAGGGCTAACTGTACTGTAAATCCAATAATTCTTTAGTCTTGGCAATTGCCAAGATGTGCAAACTATTTTCTTTGATGTTGCTGAATAAAGCTTTTGAAATCTCTAAGCTTTGTTGCTTGAACATTGAAGCTACCTTCTACATCATACTTAGGGCCATATTAAACTGTGAAACTGGATGATGTAGTGCCAGTCACACTCACTCTCAGCCTGATCTACCTCACTGGATCGTTATGAAAATAAAATGGAGAGGATGGGGACCATGTATGCTTCCTCAAACTCACTGGAAATGTGGGAATAAAAATATAATCAATAGACATATTGTCCTGGTATAAGGGCGGTGTGCTCCATCACATTGAATTTGGTCCTAATACCTTTGGACTGCACATGAAGAGAGTATCTCTTTCAAAAGTGGACTGCATATTTGCCTGTACCTGATGTTGGAGGTCTGGATGTGGGGAAAAGTGGTATAATGGAGCCAAGACTCCCAGGCTCAAAGTGCTTTTTGACTAGTAAAAATGATCAGGCTTTTCTGTTCTTTTGGAGTTTAGCTGCAATAATTAGAGTCAGAAGGTGTGTGTATGTGTGTGTTTGTGAGAGAGAGAGAATTTCCCAGCAACAATATTTTGGTCTTAATATTCCTGTTATTATACAATTTGGAAGAAGTGACTTAATATTGAATGGCGAGTATTATTATTATTATTAGCTTTACAAAAGACCTACTTCGAGTAAAGATAAAAAAGTAACAGAACTGCTTGTTCTTCTGGATCTACACACCTGCCTGTATTTTGGACACCCCTTGCAATTTTGGGTGAATTCTAGCCCATTAGAATTTACCGCTATACCACCAACGCAAAAGAGTTCAGTTTATCTGTGCTCCTTTCCTTCATTGCCTTCTCTGGAATCTTCTGTAGCCAGAATACAGGCTTTCCCCACATACCTGCCAGATTAGGGACTGGAGCACTATCAGAAAACAGAACTGGTTGAAAAGTAGAACTCGTGTCCTGTACTGTAGGGAGCATGAAAAACTTATGGAGGCTCACTTGTTACTGACTGTGCACGCACACTGCTTGCAAAGTCTCTCAGCTGGCTTGCCACCTTTTCTCCTCTCTCAGCTTGCTTTGCAAGCAGAGCATAGGTGCAGATAATTCTAAGCAAGCCTCTGTAGGCAAGAATAACAGTTGAAAGAGCAGAACCCTCATTGACTTAATGGATCTTGTCCTTAATTTGAAAGTGTCAAAGGAGTGAGTTGTCAGATAACAGAGTGTGAAAAGGTGTGGTTTCTTACAGGAGTGAAATTTTACCCTAGTAGTCTGGTAGCTTCTGGAGCAGACTGGCTGGGAACTTCGCATTGGCTCTTTTGTGGTGCTTTAACAAGTTAGGCCTTAACTTAAGTCCCTTGTCTGCAAACAGCTTGCAGCCTGTGATGACATGCCAGAAGTGTGTCCTAAGAGGCAGCGCTGAGTTGTGGTCTGTAGGAGCAAACTAAGAAACTGAATTGTTTGCTTTGTTCTTCCCACCTATGATGTCTTTTGTTTGTTTTGTTCTGCCACCTACAATGATTTCCATCTGAAGCACAGATGTAGAAGTTTCTTTTTAATATTAACAATTTTGTCATTTGATGATAGAAGAAGCAGACGCAGCTGAAGCTAAAGCTATTGTTTTTGCAGGCTGCAATTCCCAGAATCCCCCAGTCACCATATAGTCCAAAAAAAGGTAACTTTCCCAAGCTCTATCCTTGCCCTTTGCTATTAAGGGGTAATGTTTGACAAAATGTTACATTTGTGTTCATAGTCTGGATTTGTGATAGATGTGGTTGCCATTAATATTAACAAGAGAGATTAGAAGAGAAATGAGACAGTTGAATGTCTTGATGTCATTGATTAATAAATAACGAGCTGTGTAAATCATTTGACATAAATTATCATTTTGCTTGGGAGCAGCTGTTAACTTTAACAGCTTTTTTGCTCCCTGATTTCTTAGTTTTCTTTTTAAAGCTTTTCATACAGAATACAAAAGCTCTGGTCAAAACACAGGGGACTTCTCAAGCAGGATTCAAATTTGACAACACACAATCTGCAGGAGACAGCATGCAATACTGGCTATATATTAGAGAGTACACTAATGGAGGAGATATTTTCTGAATTATAGATGACAGAGGATGGTTTAGTTTAGAAGAAAATAGATTAACTGGGTTAGCTATGGTAGATAAGCAATCAATTTGTAGAGTTCTGCAGGACTTGTAGATTTTGCAGTGCAGATACTCATTACAGTAGACCCCCTAGCTATCCCAAAAAGAATCCCAAGATTCAGGCAGCTGCATGGATTGATATCAACAAAGCAGTTCTAGCAGATTCTATCTTCCCCAGAAGCAGTATTTCAAAAGCTTTTAATTGCACATTCCAAACCAAGCCACTATAAATGCTTTGCAATTCTGCAGGGACAGCTCACTTTGATGGTATTGTTTGGAAAATCCATCTCACTTTCTCCAGGTACATTGAAGATTGATTCTTATCTCTAAGGGAAGAGGGAAACTAGGGGTGGGATGGGAGATGATGTCAGCATCCCTGCTAATAAACAAGTTCAAGTGTTTCAACCCTGTGAGCCCTAGTTCCAATGCAACACTGCCCTGGTGCATCCAGCAGGAGGACAGTCTCTAAGCAAACAGGAGAAAACAGTGCTCTCTTTATGGACAGTCTGTTCTTAATACTTATCCAAAATTGACAAAAACACAAATTTGGGCTTGTGAAATCATGTTCTCATGAATGATCTAAGACTTGTTTCTGGTAGCTTTCAATGCAAACTTGAAGGGAAAGCTATCTTTACCCTTTTCTTCATCAGAACTGGGAACATGTGAATAAAGCCTCTAAAAAGCAGCAGGTTCTGCGAGATTGCTAAATCTCAGGCTATAGTTCTACACTGAGGAAATGCATACACCAGGAAGAGAAATAACTAACTTGAAGCTTGTGGATATTACTTAAAAACAACCAGCAGATTTTTGAGATTTACTAGTTAGATGTACAACAGTGAATCAGATCATGGGAAGACACGTGCTTAACATTAAGGAAGAAAGTCCTTCTCAGCTCATGCTTATGCAGGAACTTGAGACTAGTAACTTAGCCAAACTCACAAGTCCTTTTGCGCAAAAACCCATTACTGGTTTTCTTCAAGCATTTCCCCCCAGGAACCTAACTGCTGCTATTATTAAATTTTTTGGAGTTAAAAAAACAAAAACTTGCTCATGTACTAAAATTCATCCAGAGATTTACCAATAGATCCTGTTCTACCTTTGACCCACCTTTGTTTGTCAACTGGTTTCAGTGGGTTAAAGGCATTTAACTGTGATGGAAACCCTACAGGCATCAGATCCTATGTGATCTTGAAAGCTAAGCAGAGTCAGCTCTGGTTAGTACTTGAATGGGAGACTGCTAATTAATACCAGGTTCCGTAAACTATATTTCAGAGGAAGGAAATGGCAAAACTATCTCTATGTATTCCTTGCCTAAGAAAGTTCTATGAAATTCATGGGGTCGCCACAAGTTGACAGACAACTTGAAAGCACATACCCACAAGCACACACAAACATTGTAGTCCAAAGGACTTTAGAGCCTTGTTGTGAATCCCATCTAGTAATCAGCGGGGGGGGGGGAGCACGGGAATTAATATACAGTTAAAGTTTAAGTTGGTTAATTTCCCTTTAACCTTAGTCAATGAAAAGTTAAAGCTTGAAAAACTTGACTGCAGAGAATGATTAATGAGAAACTCCACTAATTCCTTTCTACAGAACGTTTGCTTCCTTCTCCTACATGCATGCTTGCTCTAATCTGTCCCTTCAGCAGTGTCACATTCATGTCTTTTCTAATTTTAGGATATAAATCTGCACCAATATCAGACTGCAGTCAAGATGCCAAAAGTTATCAGTGGTCACTTCTGCACTAGACTGTTATAGTGCTATTATTCCACTTTCAACATCCTATGGAATTGTGGGTTTGCAGTTTATGGAGGGCCTCAACGGCTCATTCTCCCCACATGTCTCAGCCCCCTGCCCAGGGACACACACAGTTTTGATAGTTGTGATTTTTCCATTTTTGCAGGGATCCTACCCCCCTAATCTTAGTGAATGTGGAAGGCTCACTGTAACCAGAATCCAAATTCAAGCAGGCAGATGTGTTTCAAGTGGATAATCTGTAAACAATATTAAAAGCAATATTAGTGAGTTTTTTTAAATGTCTGGTGCTTGACAAGTGTTTTGATATACAGACTAATTAACCCGATTAAGAAATAATATTGAACCAGAATTTGAAAAATATTTTTGAATACTCCTTTCAGAATCCTCCCACTAGCATGACCAGAGTGGGAAATTCTGTGAACTATAGTCCAAAACTTTTAACCTTTTCAGGCTGTGCACAAAATCATCATTTAAATGTTACAGGAAAAAACCTAAGCCTCAGATTTTAGATACCATCTCAGAGTTAATGCTTTCCCCTTAAAATCTTTGCTTTTGTATATGCTGTTTGGTGTATCGGTTTCCTAAACAATGCATAGTTTGGATTTCACATGAATTTCAAGTTTGGTAACCTCTGTTTCTCTGTATTTATTCATATGTGTTATCTTCTCAGTACATACAATTAATATCATCTTTCACACTGGACACGAGGTACAATACTGAGTATTTTTGTTATCTTCAAGTGGCCTACATCTCTTCTCTACAGTTACGTACTTCTACACAGTCCCTTAAGGATCTGGGGAACAATGTAAAAGGTAAACCACAATGGTGTTTCTTAACTGGGTGTGGTTTCCAGCCAATTGCACATACTGAGTAAGGTTAGATGTTATTTACTTTCTACATGCTATCATGATATTATTGCGCAGAGCAGCAACAGGAACAATTCTATTTAAATGCTCCACAGAAGTTGGCCAACGTGCATATGAAGAGAACCAATACTGAGCAGTTACTTAGCACCAGAAACTGAATGGGGGAATTAAGGAGACAATATTAATGGACGTCATTTAAGTAAATATATTTTTACTGGCTGGGATTTGCTGCCCAGTTGACAAGGACTTAATATGTGATATGAACGGAATTCAGGCCAGTATGGCAATCTTTTCCTGGGTGGGGCACCTGTAGGGGAAGTCTGTACATTATGATGTAGTGTCCCATATTTCATCTACCCATTGTTACTTAGCAGGCTGATTTCAGTCTAAATTTACTGGCAGGGTCTATCAATCCCAGAGGTAAGGTTTCGGGGCCTGTGAAAAGCTGACCATACATTCAGTAGGGTTGGAGTTGATATATATGGCCATTTCCACATTACACTCTTATAGCGCGATGATTCCACTTTCAACATCCTATGGAATCCTGGGGTTTGCCGATTCGGGAGGAGCCAGCTGGCCCCTCCCGAAACTGCAAACCCCAGGATTCCATAGGATGTTGAAAGTGGAATCATCGCGCTATAGGAGTGTAGTGTGGAAATGGCCTACAATTGGAAATACAAAAGTGGCTACAATGTAGAAGGATAGTGGATGATCAGAAGGCCCAAAAGCAAATATAAATATCCTGGCTAGGTAGATCAAATTCCAAAGCTGTCAATGTGTTGAAAAGGAAGGCCTTAGCTACAAAGCGTCCATTTTGCAGACGGGTTGTTCACACTGAAGTTCAAGCTCTGGTGCTGGCATTTTATCTGGCCTGCTGGATACAGATTCCCCTTAGCATCAGTTACTAAAGTGCTAAGACAGGTACTGGTAGGTTGTCCAGGAAGGTCTTGTTTTGGCAGATGAGCCTTACTCACTGAACTGCCCACGTACCTCCTAAGTAGCACAGGAAGTCAAGATGTGTAGTGGAACTGAGATAGAGACCCACGGTTTTAGAAAAAAGATTTATTGTGCACAATGTCCCAGTGAGATACCTCTCAAAAGTCTGGGCCCCGCCTTCTTACATTCAGAGCACTTTATGCATCTCCAATACAAATACATCACATGTCCAAAAGAGAGAAACGGACACGTACAAATGGTTCCCACCATTCTCCTGCCTAATCTTACTAATGTTGCAAAGTAAGGGAAGCATAGCGTGGCACATTCCATCCTCCCTAACCTTCTATCTCACAGAGTACCATTGTATTCCTTTCATACACAGAGAGAGATTTCAATTGCAGAGAAAACCAACTGCTCCAACTGCTCTTCCCTCACACCCAGAGGTCATCTTGACTGACCCACTTTCGATGTACTTATACTCTGCAAGGGATGAGGTTGTGTAGCAAATTAAATGTAATTAAGGTTCACCTCTGGTAACCTCTTGGCTTTGCTTGTGGTGATGCTACACTCCGTCCCACCAGCCCCAACATGCATCAATTGCTAAAATTACTCCTCGGATTATAGAATCATAGAATCATAGAAATTCAGAGTTGGAAGAGACCACACAGGCCATCCAGTCCAACCCCCTGCCATGCAGGAACACCCTCAAAGCACTCCCGACAGATGGCCATCCAGCCTCTGCTTAAAACCTCCAAGGAAGGAGACTCCACCACACTCTGAGGCAGCATATTCCACTGCCAGACAGCCCTGACTGTAAGGAAGTTCTTCCTGAGGTTCAGGTGGAATCTCCTTTCCTGCAGCTTGAATCCATTGCTCCTTGTCCTGGTCTCTGGAGCAGCAGAAAACAAGTCCCCTCCTTCCTCTACGTGGCATCCCTTCAAATATTTAAACATGGCTATCATGTCCCCTCTTAACCTCCTCTTCTGCAGACTAAACATACCCAGCTCTCTAAGTCTATCCTCATAGGGCATGGCTTCCAGGCCTCTCACCATTTTGGTCGCCCTCCTCTGGACTTGCTCCAGCCTGTCAATATCCTTCTTGAATTGGGGTGCCCAGAACTGGACACAGCAGAGTAGAGTGGTACCAGTACCTCCCTCGATCTAGACACCATACTCCTATTGATGCAGCCGAGAATTGCATTGGCTTTCTTGGCTGCCGCATCACACTGCTGACTCATGTTCAGCTTGTGGTCTATGAAGACTCCTAGATCCCTTTCACACGTACTGCTATCCAGCCACGTGTCCCCCATCCTATATTTGTGGATTCCATTATTTCTGCCTAAGTGTAGGACCTTACATTTCTCTCTGTTGAATTTCATTTTGTTCGCCCTGGCCCAGCTCTCCAATCTATCCAGGTCATTTTGAATTTTGATCCTGTCCTCTGGCGTATTAGCAACCCCTCCCAATTTGGTGTCATCTGCAAATTATGCAGGGTCTCTAAACACAAACAAAACAAAACAGTATCTATTAGAAAAATGAGATTTGGGGATGGTTCATAAAGTGGACAGAATTTAGTGCCTATAGTCAGCTTCAGTTTCATACCCGAACAAAGTAAATGATACTTTTATTTATATTTCGAAAGGCCCCTAAACAGTATTGAATCCTAACTAAAACAATAGCTGTGTGACATTGTCCCTATTAGAAAATAATGCACTCTTATTGGCTTAAATCCTGTTGGTTAGTCTCAACTATATAGTACAGCCACTAACCACACTACCCTGTTATAGTACTATTATTCCATTTTAACTGGCCTGGCTGCACCCTTTGGAATTCTGGGGTTTGTAGTTTGCTGAGGCACTGGAGAATTCTAAATGCTTCTCCCTGAACTGCAAATCCCACGATTCTATAAGATATTGCCATGGCAGTTAAAGTGGAATAATAGCACTGTAAAAGTGTAGTGTGATAAAGGTCCATTTCCACATTACAGTAGTATAGTGCTATTATTCCACTTTCAACATCCTGTGGAATTCTGGGATTTGTAGTTTCCTGAGACTAAAGAGCTCTCTGGCTAAGAAATCTAAGTGTCCCTCCCTAAACTGCAAGTCCTCAAGATTCCATAGGATACTGAAAGTAGAATAACAGTGTAGTGTGGAAATAGCCATAGATGTGAATCAGTTGTGCACTGACGACTTAGCACCT
This sequence comes from Ctenosaura bakeri, assembly GCA_948474755.1. Classification (NCBI taxonomy): domain Eukaryota; kingdom Metazoa; phylum Chordata; class Lepidosauria; order Squamata; family Iguanidae; genus Ctenosaura; species Ctenosaura bakeri. The sequence goes on from CAOLHI010000154.1 coordinate 668,002, forward strand.
AGGAAAATCCCATTGATTCAGTGAGACTGAACTATTACTGTCAGTTAGAACTAACCATAGATGTGGGCCATTATCTGCTGGAATAATGCAGCTGGGGTGGGGGAATGCCTCATAAACCTATCATAACTTAGTCCATTTCCACACTAGACTGTTATAGTACTATAGTGGAAGAATAAAGTGGGTCAGTCTAGATGACTTCTGGGTGTGAGGGAAAGCAGCCTCTCTCTCTCTGTTCTGCAACAGTGCTATTATTCCATCTTCAAGGTCCTGTGGATTCTGGGGTTTGTAGTTTAGGGTGGCCCAAGAGTTCGCTGGTTGAGAATTCTAAAGGCTCCTCCCTAAACTGCAAACCCCAGGATTCCATAGCAGGTTGAAAGCGGGATGATGGCGCTATAACAGACTAGTGTGGAAATGGCCTAAGGGGCTTCAGGCCCTTTGTCCTCCACCCCGCGTTATTTTAGTGGTCTCTTTCAATAACGTCATAATGGGGTCCAAGGCTGGCAGGGGAGGCACGGCCGAGGCCGCATATATGCGCCGGAGGGTGGCTCCTGTGGCGGCGAGGGCGCCGCAGTCATGCACCGGCGCCCCGCCCGGCCTTGAGCCCCGACCTGGGCGAAGTCCGAGGCCCCGGCACGCTCCGCTCACGAGCCCCGGACTCTGGCCCGCGGCGGCGAAATAAAAGCCGGCTGAAGAGGGCCCGGCGGGGACCGCGGAGGGCTCTCTCTGAGGGGAAGGAGGAAGGTCTGAGGAGGGCGTTGCGTCACCTGGGACGGCGATGGCGGCGAAGGGGAGCGAGAACGCGAACCTGTCGTTGGTGGTGCACAAAGCCGGCGACTTGCGCCTGGTAGGGCGGCGCTTTCCCCCTTCCCCCCGCCCTGACCCTTCGCCCACCATTTTGGCTCAGGAGCGGCTGGCCTGGTTTCCCCTGAGGGTCCCAGGCGCTGAGGGGACTGAGGCGGGCGGCTTAGAGGCGGCTCCGGCCGCAGGAATGGGAAGCTGACAGACATTCAGCCCTCGCCCTTATGTATTTATTTATTTATTTATTTATTTTGAGGGCGGTTTCTAAGGCTTACTGGTATGCTCAGGAAGGCACCGCTTCGGTTTCAAGGGATGAATGGAAAGGAGACAATATGGGGTGGGGAGAGTGTCCAACAAAGGTACCCCCCCCGGTCCCCAAAATTCAACGAAAGCAGCCTTGTAGGTTCCATGAGAATAAGGCCATTTCCGCACTGGGCTGTTATAGTGCTATTATTTCACTTTCAACATCCTATGGAATCCTGGGGTTTGCAGTTTAAGGTGGAGCCTCACACTAGGGGCCTCCTAGTGCAGAAATGGTGTAACACAAAATCCCTTCCACTTCCAATTTTCCTAATGATGATAATGCATCACTATATAAAGTAACTTCTCTGGTTGTAAGTACCATTCATATACAGTCAGCCCTCCCCATCTGCGGGTTTCCCTTTTGCGGATTTGATTATTCGCAGATTATTTGCTATCCCCTCTGCTGCCTCCCTGTGCCATTTTTAACAGGGACAGTAAGCCTGAGACTGAGGCCATTTCCGCACTAGCCTGTTATAGCACGATGATTCCACTTTCAACATCCTCTGAAATCCTGGGGTTTGCAGTTTCGGGAGGGGCCGGAAACTGTAAACCCCAGGATTCCAGAGGATGTTGAAAGTGGAATCATCATGTTATAACAGGCTAGTGTGGAAATGGCCTGAGAAACTGACAACCAGGCTTCTAAGTCTGTCTTTAAAATGGTGTGGGGCAGCAGTGGAGGGGGCAGTCAGCCCCACCAGCCACCCGCTTCTGCCTTGTGAAGGAACTCTGATTCCTCAAAGGAATCCATGGTGGGTTGAATATGCTGATCATACTTTTTTGTGTGTTAAATACAGTTTGGGAGGGCTTAGGGTTATTGCCTTTTTTTTTTTTTTTACTTTCATGGGGGTCCTGTGCCCCTAACCCTAACAAATGTGGAAGAATGATTGTGCTTACATTGACTCTCCCCTCCTCCGCAATATGCTAACAGAATCTAAACTGCAAACCCCAGGATTCCATAGGGTGTTGAAAGTGGAATAATAGCACTATCACAGTGTAGTGTGGAAAGGCCCCAAGTCTCACTGTGTTCAATGTAGCTTAGACCCTGGTAAGTATACAAAGGATTGCATTCTCCAGGGAAAGTACGCAAAGGACTGTGCGCTCTTAAGTAGAAGTAAGTCTCATGGCATTCAATAGGGCTCACCCTCTGGTAAGTGTGCATAGGATAACAATAAAAATAAAGAGAGAGTGAGCATTCCTGCCTTGTGATTCAAATTTCACATCTAGCATGATGAACTTTACTGTTTTCGTGGCTCTGACCTTTGTAAAATCTAAAAAATCCCTCAGGATTTCATAAGGAGGAACTGCCACTCCCCTAAAGTGTGCAACCTTTCGAGTTCTCTAGAATTATCCGTCATGCAAGATGTTACCAAAAGAATAAAACTATTAAACTAAATTGGAAGGAAGTAGGCAGAGGAATCATTGTTGAATTTCAGTTGGCCCTAACCAAGATATCCTCTACTTTGCATGTTAAATCATGTACTATTTTATTTGAAAAGTAAAATGCATTGAAGAGATTTTCCACTTCTATATTTTGTTTTTTTGTCAGCACATGAGTTATTCAAAATATGCACACATGAAATAAAACAACCCACTCAGAGAAGCCCTGGCTTTTTGCAAGAAAAAAGGTATACTATGTTAACTATAGGTTCTGTTAGCATATTTGGAGGGGGGCAAAGTAAGTGTATGAATGGTACTTACAATCAGAGAAGTTACTTTATATATTTATGCGCTATCATCATTAGAAAAATTGGAAGTCAAAGGGATTTTGTCTTAGGCGATTTCCACACTAGACTGTTATAGTGCTATTATTCTACTTTCAACATCCTATGGAATCCTGGGGTTTGCAGTTTAGGGAGGGGCCTGAAAGTGGAATAATAGCACTATAACAGTTTAGTGTGGAAATGGCCTTATTCTCATGGAAACCTACAGGGCTGCCTTTGTTGGATTTCTGTGTGTGTGGGGGGGCGGGGTACCTGTTTTGGACATCTTTTCTACTTCACTTTTTTTTTAAAAAAAAATCATGCACTATTTTATTTATGGAGTTTATGGAAGGGCATTTAGATTTCTCAGTCAGAGAGCTCTTAGGTCTCTGTAAACTACAAACTCCAGAATTCCATAGGATGTTGAAAGTGGAATAATAGCACTATAACAGTGTAATGCGGAAAGACCCTTACTTTTGAATAAACATACTCTGTAGGAATGGGCGACAGATCCAGGGACAATTTTCTACTCCGTGAGCTTTGAGGAGCTGTACACATACTGCCCAGAATGCCCGCAAATAGAGCCAAAATCCTGTAAGTGGCTGCAAGTTGACTTCGGATTTTGAAGAGGAAGTGCTAAAACAGTAAAGGGTTTTCCCCTTTCAACCTAAATGATTAATTGCTGCTTCTGAAGGCTTTCAGAAGAGCCCGTTTAGACTTTTGTTGGCCAAAAATGGGTACATAAGGGGACCTAGAGAAGTTGAGATAGTAAAAACAGGCTTAGGGGCTGCATGCAGATGTAGATGCCTTCTCCGCACATTTTGAAGCAAATGCTGTTTGAAACAATTTTACTTAATTTATGTACTTAATTTTCCCCAGTTACCTGCGGCACAGGAGAAGTGGATTGCAGCCTTACTTCTGATAAGCTTGGTTATGATAAGACTTTAGATCCCAACCTTTTCTGTTTATTTTTTACAACCTAGCTGGTCAACTAGCTGGCTTTTTCTGTTCAATTTTAAGTTGGAATCTTGATGTTTATGGCCACGTTTCACAACCTCACAGCACAACCTAAGTTTGCTGACTGGCTAAACATTAAAGACTTCCTTTCATACTGTTTCACCACCACAACCATTTTAGTCAAATTATCTTGTTTTTCTTTCACTTATCAGCTTTCAGTAACAAAAATGTCAGACTGCACACGCTTTCTCCAAAGTTCAGAAAGTTGGACCTGAATATTTAGAAGCCTGTCTTGATGAGGACAGAGGGTGATCACACTTCAGTCTTTACTGAATTTGCTAACAGTATTATTCATTGGTTTACAAAATATTTCTTCTAGCATTAAATCACAATCAAAAGTGAATAGGAAAACTATAATACTTTTTCTGTTTATGTTAGGAATGTTGCCATTTTCTGTCCAGTGGGAAGGAGAGTTAGATTTTCATTACTAAAATTTTGTCCCCATTCTAACACAGACAGTAAGTCAAGGAGAATAGTCTCACACACACACACACACACACACACAAAGAAATATTAGGAAGTATTTGAAATCCAGAGTTAACTCTTATACCAACTAGAAAGAATAAGGGTGAAATCCTAAACATAGTTATGGGAAAAAGAAGCTGAATTTGGAGGGCTTGTCTTCTGAGTATTGGACTATGATCCTGAAGACAAGGGTTCAGCCATGGAAGCCCACTGGATGACCTTGGGTGCATCACACTCTCAGTCCTAGAAAACCATGTTTGCCTTAGGATCACCATAAGTCAGAAATGACTTAAAGCACACAACAGCAAATCTGATGAGGATAGTTGAACTATTTCCAATAATAGAACACATAGGATAACCTCAATTCCTACTGGGCATTCTTTAGGCCTAGCCAATGAATTTATCTTCCTTCAGGCAGAACTTGGAAAGTAACTTTTAAAAGAAGGGCTTTAAGAAGAATGTCTGTAACAAGGCTGAAACCATCCATAACCTAACTTGTTTCAGAGAAAGTGTGGTGGTCCATAACAGTTTGAGGTAGATCACCCTTTTTGTGTGTTCCTGAACTTGGAAATGTTACTTTGGACTGCAGTTGTCAGAGCACCCTAGGTAGCTTAACCGTGCTGGCTGAGGAATGCTAGGCACTGCAATCCAAAAAAAGGAACTTTTCTAGGCTCTGGGCCACCCATGTGTACCTCTGACCTCTTTTAAAAAATTTGTCACTCAGTTATCTAACTTTGAGATATGATTTACTAGTATAAAACAAGTGTTATTGACTCTTGGACTTGAAAGGAATTTACTAAAATAGGCCACCTAAATGAGATCTTGTGTATTCTTAGAGTAAGCAACAGCTAATTTTCATGCAAGTTGAGTCTTATTTATTTTGTAAATAATTTTTTTTCAGGAAAATCGACCAGTCCCTGAACCAGGACCTAATGGTAGGTCTGTATAGCCTAGCTGATGTTTAGCTTATGGATTTATTAAAAACATAATGTATGCTTCAGTTTATATGAATAGTTGTTTCGTTGGATACAAAGTTAGACTGGTTCCTTATTCACTGACATCTTCATGTTCCATGTATGCTTCTTTAGTACTCTTGCTACAGTTGGTTCAACAAAAGCTGCAATGTGAAACATTTTAATTCTGAATCTTTTATGTATTCCACAAAGCTTTTACAGACATAAGCAGCCATTGTATTAAAGATGAATGTTTTTCATTTAGAAGAAGTGATGTTGATTTTGAAAGATATTTAAATTAACACCACCCCTTTCTTTCAACTTTGAGCAGCTGTACAGGTGCTCTGGTCATTCTTCTCTAAGAAACTCTAGGAAATTCATGGGGTTGCCATAAGTCAGCCGGCAACTTGAAGTCACACATGTACTGTGACTTGATTCAACATTTTCTTGTATTTCGAAAAGAGTTGCCTCCAGAGAGCGGTGAGTTTAATCTCAAAAACACAGGTAGCAAGTGAGTGGATTAAAAACTGAACATGACTTGGCAGGTAACTTGCAACAGGAATCTTGGCAACTGTTATTAAACTCAACTGGGCACAAATCAAACGCATCTGCTGTTGATAGCATATTTTGAAATGTTCTACCTGTCTTCTGAAAAGACAGAAGAAAAAAATGTGAACATAGCAGAGTTTTCTAATCAGCACATAACTAGGAACACAAATACTGAAAAGCCAACCAGTTTTCAAGCCTTCTGTTATTTTCTTGGCATTGGGTGGGATCCAGGCTTAATTATACACGTGGCTAAACTATTTATTATATTAAGTGTGCAGCTTGATGCTTAAGGTACCACTCTTCCAAAACGACCCTGTGGGTTAAGCATGTGAATGTCTAATCTAGACAGGGATTATCACATGAAGGTGGAAGAAATATAACCATCACCTATCTATTTTTTTATTTCAAGATAAGTCCCCCTGTTCTGGGTACAAAACTTGATTGGAACCAATGGATTTCTCCCCTCTTTTTATAGTCACCTGTTTGGAGAGAAGGGTAAGAATTTCGATATAGAAAAATAGGAAGTGGGAAGCTTTAGACCTCTTTTGAACATACCTGATGGCCTTGATCCAGATTGGGACTATGCATGCCTCCTTTTTTATATAAAAGAGCTCTTAAATGGCATGCTATATATTTAGCACATCATGTAGTTTAGTACTTAGAGCAGACCTAAAAAGACTTCATGTAATTTATAATGTGGCTCCCAATGACTTCGGTGGGTCTACTGTAAGTACAACTGGCTTTGGATCCAAACCACCAAACGTTGACTTCTTTAATGCTGTAGGTCATACATTTTCCTTGAGAAGGTTTCACTTTCCGACTTGTCTCTTTTGTGGTAGACGTACTATTGAAGATGCATTCTGTTGGGATCTGTGGCTCTGATGTGCACTATTGGCAGCATGGACGTATTGGAGATTTTATTGTGAAGAACCCAATAGTATTGGGCCATGAGGCTTCAGGAACAGTAGTCAAAGTGGGTTCTGCAGTGACTAAATTTAAAAAAAAGGTGAGCAGTGTTCATTCTGTCATCATAAGATTCCTTTCTTCTTTGTGACTGGGGGTAGGTTTCTATTATTTATTTATAGAAACACTGATATACTGCCTTTCAGCTCTCATCCCCCTCCCCTTCCACAGTAATGACTCACAAAAATGAATCGGAAGATAGCAAGTGTAGTGAAATGGTTGGATTTGGGGGGATCAGGAAATTGTGTACCCTGGGCCACATCATTGTTGTTGTTGTTGCTATAGTATTAGTAGTTGTTGTTATTATTCTAATATTTATTTCTATCCTACCTTTTTCCCAGTTCAGAATTCAAAGTGATTTAGAACAAATTCAAAAACATTGTTAAAACCTTAAAAGATACAAAAGTTAAAATGAAACAATAAACAAATTGATTGGAACCTCTTTTGCACTACTAAGTCTCCTCATACACCCCCAAAGCCCCTAGGGTGACAAAAGGGTGACTTTGACACATAAATCTGTGTAAATGGTACAAAATTTCCTCACAAAATGGCAGTTTTGCATGATTTGCCCCTGCTGCTCCCCAAAACCTCCAAAAATGGCCATAAAGAGGGTAGAAATAAACCTTGAGATGACATGACCTCCCTTCCTGATCATTAAAATGTGTCCATGTGGGCCATGGGGGCAAAAAATTGTTTCTTCCTCCAGCACAGTTGCCCAGTCTCCAACTTCACTGAAATTGTGAGCGTCCCAGGGTGGTGGCTATGGCTCCATATCTGGAGATTGTTGGATCTGCCATGGGGTCTGAATTTTAAGGAACTATTTAAGATACTGAACTTCATTGTAGCACCTTGAAGATCTCTTTTACAGCACATCCGCTTCTGCTCTGATGTGGAAGCCACCACATGCCCCTGCTGTAATGGTGAAATTAAATCCTCCTCTACCACAATGTTCTTAATCAAGATTGCTTTTTCAGAAAAGAGCAGCATTTTCCATTCCAACCAGCTAGATCAGTAACTGAGAGCAATGTGTGGTTCTCAGACTATGGATTACCTGTATATGCCCTGAATACAAAGCAGCCTTTTTTAAAATGGGGATGTTGCCCAAATCTCTTATTTTGCTATGCCCTTACTGTCTCCCAGGTGACAGAGTGGCTATTGAGCCTGGGGTTCCCCGAGAAGTAGACGAATTCTGCAAAATTGGGCGGTACAATCTCTCGCCAACCATCTTCTTCTGTGCAACCCCTCCTGATGATGGAAACCTGTGTCGCTATTACAAGCATGATGCGAACTTTTGCTACAAGTGAGTTGCAGATACCCACTGAGAATGGTGCATTATGGAACAAGATGAGCCAAGCTCCTCTTAAGTTTGTTTGGAGGAGAAAATGAAAGGAATGGTTGCCCTTGTGAACTTAGTCTGCACAAGGAAGCTCACCCATGTCTTTAGACAGAGGGAGGCAGCGGCCTCAGATAGATGATGGTGTGAGATGCAATAGTGGTGAAGTGTTAGAAGAAAGACTTGTCTGCTATATGAGCAGCTGTGAACCCAATAAGGCAGGATAATCTGGGAGCTGCACCTGCACCATTTTCGATCCTCCAACCTCTTATGGTCAGCATGCATCCATGTTTTTTATGAAACTGAAACAGATGGTATTTTGGACTCCTCAAGATGTGTCTCCCCTCTATAGTATTAAAATAGAGAATTGTGCCCCCGTAGGCTATTAGGAATGCTATTTTCCATTTAGAAGCTAATTTTTTTCTGGCAGTGGGGATTTGAGGAGTTGAGGTCTGCAATAAGGGCCTTGGTGAGTTGGTTATTTAGGCCATCCTAGTCTTAATGTAACAGTGTGGTGGAATGTGGTGGAAGAAACTTCTATTGTCTCTGTTGAAGTAAGGTTCATTAGTCAAGCTATACAGTTTTTGTATGTGCAGTGGGATGGAGGAAAGGGCAACCATTCTTCCCTCCTGGCCTGATCAAGACCAGCTGTCTGAGTTGAAAAGTGCTCACCTTAATCTCAGAGCCCTCTGGATATCTGAAGCCTGACAGAATTTTCGGGGTAGGAAAAGCAGTGTTTCTGCTTCTTTCTTTCTTCCGTGGATGTACAATCATCCCTCCACATTTGCAGGTTTGACCTTCATGAATTTGATTATTCGCAAGCATGCATGCCTACCCCATTCTTCTCCTCCCATTCCCATGCATTTTGTCCTGGTGTGAAGAAGACAGAATAGGGGGTGGGGAAGCCTTATGGGAGCCTTCTTTTCCCCCTTGAGAGCTACCCCTCCCATCCCTATGAATCTTGCCCCAGCATGGAGAATTCATGCCAAGGCAAAACAGAAGGGAATGGGGGTGGGGGAAGCCTTGCACAAGCCTTCCTTTCCTCCTCTGGAACTCCCCCTCCCTTTCCTATGCATTTTACGCTGATGTGGAGAACTCGCACAAGACTTCCCCCACCCCATTCCCTTCCATTTTGCATGGGAACGGGAAAGGGGGCTTGGAGAGGGAAAGGAAGCCTCGCATAAGGCTTGCCCCACACCCACTCCCTTCTGTTTTATATGGGAATGGGAAGGGTGGAGCCCTGGAAAGGAATGGTAGAGAGAGTTGGGGTGGGGAGTTATGTATGTTTTTTTTTTCTAGTTTTGTGAGGGTTCTGTGCCCTGAACCCTCACAAAAGCAGAGGGGCCACTGTATTTTTGTTTAATTTAAACCATTCCCTCACACTGAAACCAGCTCCAGGAGTGGAGTAGCTAGTCAGCCACTTTAGGGTCATGTTTGGGGAGATCATTTGGACTCAAAGCCTTTCCCAGACTATCCCAAACGTAATTCTTGGCCTTCTGTTAGCACATTCTCCTGGATTCCTTTTCCTTCACTCCAGAGTCAGAGTTCCTAATTCTGAAGAGGTCAGGACCACAGAAATATCAGTGTGGGAAATGTGAGTTTGGATGTCCTTCCCTTAGGGGAGATGTTTCTTTGTGTCCCAAGAGAAGGAGATTCCATCTATCTGATGGTCCTTGGGGTGCCCTACCAGGGATTGTGGAACTGCAGCTGAAGGGTCTAGTAGAGTGGTTCTTAGACAACAAATCAGTTTAAGATTCTCATAGATGCAGTGTGGAGTAGGCCTAATGTAGTGCAGTAGGGTATTAAGCAAAGAGGAACATTAATAAGAGAGACACCACGTTTCCCTCATATAACTCAATTGTACTGCTTTCTTATCTCTCTAATGCTGCATACTGTTTGTTTTCCCCATGTCAGTCATGACATTTCCCAGTCTCTAGTTAAAAAATCAAGAAAAATTATTGGTTCTGTACTTTAAAAGAAGTCTCTCTTGGTGTCTGTTAATTTTTTAAAATTGGTCTACAAATTGTTTTTTTTAAATGTTAGAGAATAGAAGGGGAAAGAAATCTTGTTAAAATGCTAGAATTCTTTGGCATCAAACCAAGAGACCCGAAGGAACATGAAGCAGCCTATTGTAATAACATGCTAGAAAGCATAAGTGAGATTCGCAGGAAGTTTGAAACAAAGGTACTCATTTTGTCACTGTATACAATTAAGTAGTGTGATTTTTTGTGGTACAGAAATCTGGGAAGTAATTGGATATGCAGGTTCAAAAAAAAATGAAAGGATTAGAAAATTGGCATATGATTCATCGTTGTTCTCCAAGTGTCACTAAACCTCTAATAACTAATAATGGATGACAGGATTATGGATCGTTGCCCAATGTCTTCTTCCCTTTTTACTAAGAACAACTACTACCTATTGCTGAAAGGAACAATAAAGAAGATACCTAGGTGGATGTTTAGACTCACATGTGAATACCAAATATTGTTGGTTAACTAGATAGGTAGCAAGAAAACGCTTGGTCGGAATTTACATTAAGGAATCATTCTCTTTCTTTTTATAGATATAATGGTTGGAGTTGAGTGATTTGGAGATATGTCTAATTTTAAGTTAATCCTTCCAAATCTGAATTAATGGATGCAAATGTGGGGCCACATCTCAGAACAGATATTGGTACTTTGAGAGTAAGGGGGAAGACACCACTGAGAACTAAAGAGGGGCTTTGAAGGATGTATTTTCTAGATGGGTCAAACTGGTATAATGAAAACATAGCTGCCACATGAACTTAAGTTTCTTTTTCGATTGTTAGCCCTACAGAAATTGTATACATCATTGTATCAGTATGTTATTCTGCAATTATAAACCACCCTGGGATTAGAACAGCAAGATACTATACAAAGGGGCTTTGCTGTTGCCAGGATTGACCCAAATTATTTTGCTGCCTGAAGTGAAAGGTGTAATCCTTTCTTCCCGCTTCCATGTAAGTAATATGATTAGAGGGTGCAGGGCAGGCTAACTCAGAAGGGTCTCAGAAAGAATGATGGTTGACTGCTGCCATTCTCCACTTTCACTTTTCAAATTTCTGAGTACTTGTTCAAACCATAGTTTGTTTCAGATGTGATTTAAAATGCCACTTTATACAACTACTTCCATTTCACAGAGTTGCAACTGGCCATGCTGGCTGAGAGTTCCTGGGAGATGTAAAACAAAGCTTTGTTTCCCTGGTTCTCATCTACTGGCAAACAGTTTTTTGTCATGAACTAAGAAATCAGGAGAGGAAGTGGATTGAGACAGAGAAGTGAGTTGAGAACCTAAGGTCTATACAGAATGGTTAACCATAGTTTGCCATATAACTCTGTCTAGTTCTAGATGAAATACTAGCTTTCATTTATGTGAAAGATGCCTTTGTCTTGTCTTGTTGCAGGCTTCCAGATAATGTTACATTTGAGGAAGGTGCTCTCATTGAACCTCTTTCTGTGGGGATCCATGCTTGCAGAAGGGCTGGAGTAACTCTGGGAAGTAAAGTTTTCATTTGTGGTGCTGGTATGAATAACTTTTTATTTTGCCTTTATTTGCTTTTCCAAGTACACTTCTGGCTCACAGCTTCCTCAAATAGCCCCTGCTATTGCACAATTAAACAGAGTGAACTAATTGCGTCTGGTGGCACTTGCTGGGGAAGGGGGCAACCCTTCTATGCCCCCATGCAAATATTGAAAAGTAGTTCTGGGCATTATAGTCTGAACAATTAATTTTTCTACACTCTCTTCCTAAGCTGGTCTGCTGCTCTTACATAATGTGGGACATGGTATACTGTCACCATTACCATTTGTTTGTATTTATACCCTGTGCTTCAGCGAAAGAGGCTACCAAACCAGCTTGTTGTGTGCCTTCAAGTCACCTCTGACTTATGGTGACCCTAAGTATGAGAGTGTCCCATGCACCCAAGGTCACCCAGTGAGATTAATCATACATTTGACAGTTTCCTGTCCTCATGTTTACAATCTAAAAAAGACATGATGCTGGCTGCACTTCTGTCCCTCACAGGCCAGAGCAATGGCAGTTGGAACGTGAGAAACATTGCAGTTGTAATGAAGTAAGGAAGTAAATGTGAGCCAGCATGGTGTAGTGGTCTGAGCATTAGATATAATCCTAGACACTAGGCTTTGATTCCCTGCTCAGCCGTGGAAACCCACTGGGTGATCCTGGGTGCATCACACACACTGAATCTGAGAAAACCTTGTGATAGGTTCTCTTTGGGAGTCACCATCAGTCAGAAATGACTTGAAGGTGCACAACAACAACAAATGATATAAAAATAAACTCAGCATAAATACAGTAAAAGCACCAGATCTTGTCTGATTTTGGAAGCTAAGTAGAGTCAGCTTGATTAGTGCTTGGATGGGAAACCACCAATGAATACAATGTGCTGTAGGCTCTGTTTCAGAGAAAGGAACTGGCAAATCAACCTGTGAGTATTTCTTGTCTAAGAAAACCCTATGAAGTTCGTGGGGATGCCATAAGTGGACAGACAACTTGAAGACCCATACAGATGCAACAAAAGCCAGCTACGATTCCAGTTGGATTCTGTATATTAAATAAGGGGTATGAGGTGCCTCTTTGTCTCAGGCAGCAAATTGTCTTGGACTGGGACTGTTCTGGAGATATTCTTTAGAAGCATTTAACGTGCAGAATATAACTGCCGTGATTTTCTTCTTCTCTACTCCTTTGCCCCCAAATATTCCTAGAAACTATCTGTGTGTATAGATGGAAGTGAAATAGAAATGCCACATGATGGCAGCAGTTTGCACAGTTTCTGGCTTTAGAGTTGGAACAGGAGTTTCTCAATCTGAAGAAGCTGTTTCAGGCAGAGTTTGGCAGAATTACTTCCCCAGAACTTCCTCCTCACCTAGCAGTGTGACCAAATCTAATTTTACATAACTGTGCTGTAACAGGAAAGAGCATGCTGATATAGGTAACTTCTGATACTGTACCTGGATACTACGGTCTTATTAGGTTCTTTGTATGAAGGGCTGAATATGATATGCCTGTCAGCATTCCCAGTTGACAAGGCAGAATTCTTAGTTGTGCTGTCCCCATCTCTCTCTTCAGAGTTACCTTCCTGGCAATGGTGGTTGTTTTATAGATGAGGAAATTTTTAAAAAATCTCCCCCAAGTTTTCAAAACTATTTTAACTATTGCTTTTCAATTGCTTCATTGTTATTGTTTTGTGACTTTTTTAATTGTACAAATACTCTATCACTTTCTCTTCTTTCTCAGAAATACACTGCTAGGACAGACCCTACCAGGAGATAGGATGAAGCAGCTGCCTCAAGGCAACTGATTTGGGTTGTCTTGAAATGGCCATTAACTGTTAACTTTCAAAAATTTGTTGTTGTTGTTATTATATCTACTATTAGTGTGGAATGAGGCAGAGACATTTGTGGGATTTCTTGAATCAGGAGCCAAATTAACTTAGCCAATTTTGGCTATTATGTGGCTTTACTTGGGTGAATGAACAGACACTGTTTACAATGTTACCTTAGTTAGCAAAATTACTTGGGATGGCTCTGTAAACCACATTGGAAATGTTTGATGAGGGGGCAGTATTTTAAAAATCCATGCAATAAATAAATGCAACGCTTCCTGAATTTTTCCCCTTTTGTTTCCATTTCAGGGCCTATTGGGCTTGTGACTTTGCTTATCGCTAAGGTAATGGGGGCTTCACAAGTTATTATAAGTGGTAAGAAAGACATTAATCTGCTCAGTCCCTTATGTTGTACCTACTTGCAGTTCAGTTCTATAGGTTCCCATAGGATTAAGTGCTGTGGTTGTCAGGGTGTGTGTAAAAAGCTGAGGTGAAATATATTTTAAGTACTCTTAAAAGCACAAGAGGAAGCACAAGAGGCTGAGAAAATCATGTTACAAAGCTTGGAGAAATTACTCTTTGAGACCCAATCCAGTTTTTAGTCTCAGCTGGAGCACAACTATTCAAATAATGGGACATGCATAAGTTAACACTTTAAAAAGTCAACACTTTAAGAAGGTAACACTTTAAAAAGTCAACACTGGATTTACTAGATTTCTAAAAGTATAATTTCAAAGAAAGAACAGAAAAAGGCAAAAGAAAATAGCAGGGAAGAGGAGAGTGTACAAGTATTGACCTAACCAAATTGCTCTTGATTCAGTGGGCCTACTTTAGTTGGAATTAACAATTGATTTCAGGCCTTGGATTACAGCTTCCAGAATGGCACAGTAGCTGGCTACTGACCATGCTAGATGTTGGATTTCGGGAATTTTAGTAAAATAACATGACTCTTCCAAATTCTGAGTTTTACTCCTAACACTTGTTAACACTTCTGAATCACCAAGAGTTGTCCATCTGTTGGACAATCCTACCAAAGTGTGAAAGGTCATAGAGTGAATAGAGTGCAACGGTACCACAAAGATCATGTATCCCAACCACCTGCTAGTGCAGGAAACTGTCTGTTACGATATACCCAAGAGGTCAATATCCAGCTTTTGCTTCTAATAAAAGAGAGTCCACTATCTTCTGGGAGAGCGTGTTCCACTGTTGAGCAGCCTATATGAATAGGAATTTGTTTTTTCCCCAAACTGTTTAGTCTTGTAGTATGAAGCAATTCATTCAGATCCTACCCTATGAAGTAATGGAAAACAAATGTATTCCATCATCTGTCTGACAGCTGTCAAATACTTGAAGATGGCTCTCAGATTGCTTCTTAATCATCTCTTCTCCAGGCTAAACATAACCAGCTCATTCAGACAAGACCAGTTAGTGACAATTAGCATTTCTCAAGATCTCTGCAGATCGATCTTTGCCATGAAAGTTTGGTGCTTTGTGCAGCGCTTGCGTAAATAATTTTTGGTCCTGCCTGGTATCTGAGGAAGAGCAAATACATTTGAAAATTCTTCTTTGAATAAGAAAGCAAGAAGCTGGGAGGTTCAAGGGACTGAAGCCTTTGTTGACACCTACATGGCAAATTATTTTCTGCCATCTTGGCAAGGAGTCTGGGTTAGAAATCAAGACTGATAAGGACTTAGTCAGGAATCATCTAGTTAACCTAAATGGTTCATATCTGCAGGACCAGATGAACTGCATCCCAAGTACTGAAGAAACTTGCTGATGTACTTGGACAACTACTTGCTATCATTTTTGAGAAATGTTGGAGAGTGGGTGAGGTGCCATTGGAGATAGGCAAACATTTTCCCTCTCTTTGAAAAAGACCAAAAACATTAAAATAAAATAAGATTTTTAAAAATTAAAAATTCAGGAAACTTCGGCCAGTTTCAAAAAAAAATCCAGCCAGTCAGCCTGTCTTCAATACTAGGAAATATATTAAAATAAATTATACAGGAGTCTGTTTGCAAGTATCTTGATAACAATGCAGTGATTAGTAGGAATCAGCACGGGTTTATCAAGAACAAATCCTATCAAACTAACCATATATCAGGTCACTAGTTTAGCAGATGGTGGGAGTGATGTGGATGTGGTTTTCAGAAAGCATTTTATAAGGTCCACCATGATATTTTGATTAGCAAATTGACTAACTATTTAGACGATGGGATGGATGGAATCCCTATCAGATTTGCAGATGATGTAAAATTGGGAGGAGCATCACATTGGAAGATAGGAACAAATTCAAAAGAACTTTGATAAACAAAAAAACTGGGTTGAAATTCATAAAATGAAATTCAGCAGAGATAAATGCAAAATTCTACTTTTAGATCACAAAAACCAAATGCACAAGTATAAGATGGAGATGTACTTAACTCAGCAGTACCACATGTAAAAAAGACTTCAGGATTATTATGGATCATGAATTGAACATGAGCCAGCAGTGTGGTTGTGCAGCAAAGAAGGAAAATGCTATCTTAGCCTGCGTTTATAAGCATAGTTTCCATGTGGAGAGAAGTAATAGTCCCACTGTATTCTGCACTGGTCAAATTCATCCAGAATACTGTGTTCAGGTCTGTGCATCTAATTTTAAGAAGGATACAGTACAGACAAGTTGGAGCAAGTTCAGAGAAGGACAATGAGGATGATAAGAGTTACAGAGAACTTAGGAGAAGTTGAAGGAGCTGGGCATGTTCAGCTTGGTGAAGAGAAGACTGGGGGTTGATATGATAAAACTCTTTAAATACCTCCAGAGTTGCCACAAATAGAGAGTGCAGGCTTATTCTCTGCTGCCTCAGAGGGCAGATCTAGGTCTAATGGTTTTAAGTTCTGTAGATTTGGGTTGAACATTAGAAGAAACATCATGACAATGAAGGCAATTTGGCAGTGGAACCAATTGCCTAGAGAGGCGATGCAATCTCCTTCTCTGGACATCTTCAAAAAGAAACTGGACAGCTAACTGCTGGGAATGCTCTTGCTGGAGATCTTGCATTGAGCAGGGGGTTGTACTTGATGGCCCACAGGATCCTTCAGAGTCTGTGATTCTGTGACTAACAGATTAATTTTGGCATAGGCAGTTATGGGCTAGAGGTCAGGGCACTGGATGAACAAATGTTTGGGCTGTGATGACATACATAACAAAGAGACCAGAAAAAGTAAATAAAGATAAGGAGTGGGGCAGAGCTCAAATATGGATGATGTTAGATGAGATGAATGATAACATCATCTTCTTAGCTTTGTTTATGCTGATTTAATATCTGAAATGGGAGAGAACTGTGGCTGTGGAGGACACTGTATTGTTTCCAAAACATGATCACAAATTTGAAATGTAGGTTTTACAACCAAAAAGGGGCAGATGAGAACATTTGTCTTGTGCTTCTGCTGATGAATAAGTTCATCAGGGGTTATTATGCCTTAGATAATTGCCTCTTTATTTCTTATTCCTCCTTCTCTTGGAAAGGAAAGGGACTTAAATTACTGTCGCTTTTTTCATTTATGTACAGTAAAATATTGCCATTTTACAGTGTGTGTGTATATGGGGCTATATTTCAGAGGAAGAAACTGTTAAAAGCACCTCTAAGTATACCTTGCCTAAGAAAACCCTATGAAATTAATGGGATCACAGTTAAGTTGAACAGGTGACTTGAAGACACACACATACACCCATGTATATGTGGGGACTTAGTCATTAATTTCCTACTCACCCCAACTAGGAAAAACAAATGACAATAGAGAACAGTTAAGAGAAGCTGTTGAAGGGGTAATTGTCAAACTATTCATCAGTAATCTCAGTCTGCCTGAAGAAACAATACAAGCAGCAGACCTACCCAGTCTTTTTTAAATTATAATGTATTTTTATTATGATTTTAATTATGATATATTTGTATTTGAATGGTTTTATGTTTTAGTGTATTTTAGTGTATTTTACTCATGTGTTTTTAATTGTATTTCAACCTCTTTTGTACCCTGCCTTGAGGCTTGAGGAGAGGCAGGTAACAAATAATAATAATAATAATAATAATAATAATAATAATAATAATAATAATAAATTATTATTATTAGTAATAATTAAAAAATAGGAAGGTTCTAATTAAAGTTGAAAGCTTTGCTTTAATAAGTAAGAACTGAAAGTGGGAATCTTTTAGTTAATGTTGAGAACTTTGCCTGAGTATGAGTTACTTTTCAATAAATCTTAGACTAAAATCTTTTCCAGGGGAAGGGTAATGTGTAATTTAATGCTACAGTTTCAGTTCTGTATGGTATCTCTGTTTTACTTCCACTTGCAGCTAATTGTGGAAAAACAATGCCTCAGCTGTGTTATAGGACACAAAAATCATAACAGATTTATTGTACCATAACATACCATAGACTAGATCCCATTTTGTTCAAGGCATACTTACTCACAGTTGGAAAATATATATTAATCCATCTGTATGAAGAGCAGAAGAAATGCCATGAAATGCCAGAGAGGTTCATTACATCCATGGCATTCTAATACAGACATTGATTATGGTAAGATAAAGACAACTCATTGACAGATTTGATTGTATGCTTTAGATCTTTAGAACAGTTAATAGATTCCCCCAGGATAACAAAGGGTTGGTCACACCTTAATGGCTTATTAAATGTATTATGCTCTAAAGTTTCATGATATGGACTCCCATCTGATCTTGACCTACAAAGGCTTAGGTCCTACAGATGCCACTGAACTCTTTTTTGCTGATACAGAGGGAACATTTTTGCAATCTTGAGTTATTGCTAAATGCCTTTACTTAATCCATCATCCCATTCCACATACCAGCAATTTTGTGGGAAGGCATTTTGTCAATGAAATATTCAAGAGAGGATAAATGAAATATTCAAGATGGATCTAGGAGAGAAGGTTGTTTGTTTATTTTAGTAGTTTTTTGGGAATGCCCATGCTATGATAAATCTATTAGTCATATAGGCACCCCAAGATCTTTTGTTGTTTTGCTGGAAGAGGCTAAATGTGACTGTCTCTGAAAAATGCCTACCTTAGCTGTATCTGGCAAGGTAAACAGTGGAAGTTTCCTATTTCAGATGGCCGTTTATGTACTATCATAACAGAGGCAATGCATCATGAGACAGAGGACAAGAGAAGGCAAAGAATTGCCTAAAAATGTGCATTGGTTCATATGTAGATATAGTTATATTTAGGAATAATTATTGTAATTTAAATATAAAAAATCAGAATGGGAAAGGCTGTGACTTGGTGAACTGTGTGTTTGCTGCTGATGTTGCCGTGCAGAAGAAAACTGTTCATGGGCAACCTCAGGAGCTCTCCCTTCTTAAGGTTATCTTTAAACAGGATTTGGACAATCTTTTAAACAGAAGACTTTTCAAAACAGAGAACAATTTTCATACTTCCATCATCTTTATAATTTAGGGTGCATGTCCACCCTATTCCATGCCCTCCAACTGTCCCAATTTTTCAGGGACAGTCAATCCTATGTTGTCCCATGTTTTCAGCTGCTTTTAAAATGTCCCAGTTTCTCTTTCTGCCTCACACTTCACTCTTTTGTTCTCAGCTTATTTTAGTTGCTGAAAACTGAGTTCAAAGTGCAGAAGTAGTTTAATTAGCTTTGTGGGGGGGAGGAGAGGAGGGGGCTAAATCATGCTCTTCCTTATAAACTCAGGCTAAAGCAAACTGCTGTAGCCTCTCCTAGCTTGTGTTCTTCCTCATTAACAACTTTCCCTATCTGGACCACACTCTGAGGTTGCTTGGCCATGTGTGTCCCAGTTTTTATCTGTGAAATGTCTTCCTCTGCTATCCCTAGGGAGTAGAAGATTTTTGTCACTTTGACAAGTCAGACAGCAAGAGCTTTGTGGCAGGAGAGTGCCCTGTTTCTTTGGAAAGAAGTTCTTATTAATGTTTACAGTTGAGGTGGGGAACCTCAGGGCCCGTAGCTGAATCCAGCTTCCCTGTGGTCCCAATCTGGCCCCCAGGGGGTTCTCAAAAGGCCACACTTCCTCTCCATGCTACCATTCTTTGGTGATTTCCCAGCTATTGTGTGCTTCTCCTCACCTTCTAAGGCTTAGTTCTTGGCAGTGAGAGATGTAAGGTAAAATATGACCAACTTCAAATGAAATGCAGATGGGATACTGGGAGGAAGTAGAAGGCCCTGGTGGCTGCAAATGGAGACTAGAAGTGTCTCATTCAGCCTGTTGGCTGCATGATCCCCATTGGTGATCTAAACTAGACACAGGAAACCTGCATCTCTTGATGCCCCATTGTCTGATGACTCATTCTTTTGATGCTTCCAAATTAAGGACATGTTCTGTTAATTCAGTAGGGTTTCTGCTCTTTCGTCAGTTCTTCTTGCCTACAGAAGTTCACTTGGAACTGCTCACACACATGCGCTGCTTGCCAAGCCATCTGAGAGACTTTGCAAGCAGCGTGTGTGCTGTTGGTCCCAAGTGAGTCTTTGTAACTCCTTCATGCTCCCTACATTACAGTATACGGGTTCTGCTTTTCAACCAATTGTGTTCTCTGACAGTGCTCTGTTCCCTAACCTGTCAGATAAGTGAGGGAAGCTTGTACATAGCCTCTTCCCAGAAATGAATTCAAGTATCTTCCTCCCACTCACCATGTTTGGAGAGGTGTGGCGTATCTGCTGTCTTTCTCTTCTTAAAAAGAGCCTATTTCAGAAAAGAATGACACAATTTTAAACTGAAATGCTATAGCCTAGGAAAGGATTCATGTTGCAGTGAAAACAAGGTCTTGAAATCTGTGACAAGAGAATGTCTTGTTTCTGATGGAGCTCTGACAGCCTTCCCAGTGGGTTTGTCTGAAAGTTGTTGGTATGGTGTGGTAGATGCATTATCAACACCCATTTCATATGATACCATCTCCGTTATTGTTGTTATTAATGTTCTTTTGTAGATTTATCTACCCCCCGTCTTGAAAAAGCTAAGGAAATTGGGGCTGATTTCACCATCCAAGTGAAGAGTGAGAGCCCTGAGGAAGTGGCCAAGGCAGTCAAAAATACACTTGGTTGCATGCCTGACATCACCATGGAGTGCACTGGAGCTGAAGCCTGTATCCAGACTGGAATATATGTGAGCATCTTTTAAACTGATGGATGTGTCTCATCTTAACTGTAATTTCTGTTTTGAGAGTATTAAAGCTTAACAAAATAAAATTTTTCGACTAGATCTCTCAGAATTCCCTGATAGCATGACAGGGAGGATTCTGAGAGTTGTAGTGCATAATTTAATTTTGCTAAGCTCTGTGAAGATTATTGTAGGAAGAAATGAGAGAAAACAAATAAAATTCATCTTTTTGTTGGGCGTGGGGATTGTTCCCCAGCCAGCCCAGCGGGATGAATAATATTGGGAGGGCCACCCCCCAAAACTCATCTCATTAAGTACCTCCACTACCTCCACTCCACGCTTTCTCTGTGCAGAAAACAGCTCTTCACTTTTGATTGCATAGATAAATAGATTCAGGTGGCATTCCAAGGAGCTGTTCCTCCAAGCACCAGCTGTGTCCATTTGTGGGCTGCTTGTTTGTCCTGTGTGAAACAATATGAACTTCATGAACTGACTTGGTTGACACTGTGAGGAGCCAGTAAGAAGCAGAATCCCCTTTGTTTAGTCTGTGACTGGAGATGAGAGAGTATTCTTGGATCCTTTTCCCTGTTGTGGGTGAGGAACCTCAACAGGCTGGACAACAAGCTGCTACAGGCCATATTTTAAAAAAGCATTCATTTGCTGTCTTCAGAAGGAGGTGTACATTGATTTGTGGTCATCTTGTTTTGTTCCCAGGCAACCCGTTCTGGTGGGACGCTGGTGTTGGTGGGTCTTGGGCCTGAAATGGTCACAGTGCCCATTGTGAATGCTGCCGTGCGGGAAGTGGATATCCGGGGGATATTTCGATACTGCAATACGTGAGTATTTTCCAGAGAACCAAAGGGGTGATTGTTGACTTGTATAATTGCATTCAGTGAAGAAAAGAGAAGGCTTGTCAGTTTTAAAGAAGCTTTCCAGACAGAGCTAGTTCTTTATGTAGAAAGTTTCAGTCTGCTGTCCCAGAACATAATCCTGGACCTGAAGAGATAGTCAACTGACAGTGCTGCATAGTGTGCTATGTGCCCATCCTTATATATAGCAGAATTTTATAGAAACATGAGTTGAACTCTTTTACAAGTCTGGTATGATTGTTTTGGGGAGCAAGCTGGAGGTTTCTATTCTACTGTGATGCAGTCAGTGGTTGCCTCAGATAAGAGGTGCTAGGTAGTATGGAGAGGGCTATTCTACTAGCCCCTGGACATTCCATGTTGTTGTAGGACAGAAACCTATGTTCCACGTGGCCTGGTCTGCAGCTTGTAAGGCAGGGTTGTTAAAGTGTGGCCCTCTGGGGCTACTTTTAGAATCTTGATCCCCTAAATTTTCCTTGGATTGCTTTTCTGGCAAAAAGGGAGGGAGAGAGGGATTATCTCTCTTTTTCTAGAAGCAGTGATTAACTCTGGGTGATGGAGTGCAGAAGAGGAAAATTGAGAACCTAAATTAATGATCTCTTTTCTATCGTCATTTCCTCTGACTTTTTTATCTTTCATGAAGACATGGGCTACCCACTTCACAAAAGTCCGATAGAAAAACTACTACAAAAGATAAAACACTTTCTGGCTGGAGATTTTTGTAGGTGATATAGAGTAAGGAAAGATTCAGAATTATGGAATTCTGTATTTATGAAAAGCATTTTATTGCATAACTTTAGGGGATAAACAAACACCAAACGAAAGCAATATACAAATAGTGGAAACAATGCTGGCAGTTTTACGGGAGTTAGCATGACAGAGTCTGGTCAGTACATAAACATGAGCAGTGGGGAGGAGTGAACTGCCATCAAACAAATCCTATACACAAAAATGTACTTATACTTTGTGTAGCACTTCCATTATGGGCCATGGATGGGAAGATAGCACCTTATGAAGACATACACAGGCACTGAAGAAAAATGGATTTTATTGCATCTATAATATAAATGAAGCATATTATGCCATACTATTAACACTGTAGCCACTATGCGGCAATCTAGTACACTGAGAATACTGAATTAAAAAGGAAATATTTGACCAACCAAAGATCTTACCAAGTTATTTACACTACAGCATGAATGAGTGAATTATTATTGCTAAATGATTTCCTTCCACAATTAATTCCTGGCTGTAAAATCCCTTCAGAGAATTATCTGTAATATATAGTACATCAAGACCATATATTTACTGATATTACAAAATGAATAAAAGTCAGTAAACGTTGAATATAAGGTAGCTGTCTCCAAATGGATGCTCTTCAGATGTGTTTGGACATGAACTTCCATCACTCTCAGTCAACACAGCCTCTGGCCACGCTGGCTGAGGATGATGGGATTGTAGTCCAAAAATATCTGGAAGGTGCTAGATTGGGGAAGTCCAATATAGGAAAAATAATTTGGAAAATTTATTTTTTTTACATCACAGTTTTCAGAATATGTCAAGCTACATGGTCAGTGGCATGTTGGCTGGATAATACTGGGAACTACATTCCAAAACTTCTAGTTTCTGAACTTTGTTATGTAATGCTATTTGCATTCATGTAGTTCTGATGTTGAGTGCTACTGACAATTGCCATTCTTCGCCTTCACATTGGTATCATAATTGTATATTCAAAAGACATTGAAAATTCTTCTAATTTGTTATCCTCTCCCCTCCTGGTTTCTTGCAGGTGGCCCATGGCAATTGCTATGCTTGCATCAAAAAAAGTGAATGTCCAGCCATTGGTGACCCATCGCTTTCCTTTGGAAAAGGCTCTGGATGCTTTTGAAGCAACCAAAAAAGGCATTGGGATAAAAATCATGCTGAAATGTGATCCCAATGACCAGAATCCATAGAAACAAAATAAAACAGAATTCTCCATCCTGCTCCTACTGCGGGCGGAGTACTTGGAAGAGGTTGCTTGACTTAGAGCCTTAAAGTAACAGAAAACATGGTGTAGAAAAAAAAAAGTGAAGACAAAATTTTGTAGAACGTTATGTTAGTGGGTCTTAGGGTCGTAGTTTTTTGGGTCATGGACCTCTTTGAGAATCTGATCTGATCTTTTCCCCAGAAAAGTGAATGGGACAGAATTTTCAAAGTAAGAGAAAGAAATCTGAAGTGAAAAAATTGCATCTGGTTCATGGAATCCCACTGTCCATAGATTAAGAACCTCTATCTTAACTTCTTTAGTCTAGATAGTAGTTGAAATCAGGTGAATCGATAGAAAGGCCTTAATGATAACTTCAAAGCTAAAATGTGTAGTTGGAACACACATCATACGCATTTTTCAGTGGATTGGATTGTTTTGTACCACCGCTATGAGTCTAGTGCCCCAGATGACAAATGCCCTAGATATGCAAACCTCTAAATGGGACCTGCAGCAAAATGTTTCCGCTACCCATGTATCAGGAGCATTCTGGTAGTTGTTTTCTATGGAATAATTTTCCCAAGCTTTGCATGTTGAGTGTAGAGTCCAATTGGAATGCTATCAGGATTGTTGTTGTGTGTCCTCAAGTGGTTCCCAACTTATGGCAACCCCAAAGCAACCCTATCAGGGGGTTTTCTTGGGAAGATTTGTTCAGTGACGGTTTGCCTTAGCCCTCTTCTGTGAAAGCGTGACTTGCCCAAAGTCACTTGAGGTTCCATGGCTGAGCAGGGATTCAAGCCCTGGTCTCCAGAATCAAAGTCCATTGCTCAGACCACTACATCACACTAGCTTTCTTCATACTCCAGCCTAAATTCAGTTGCTTCTACCAACTAGAGTAGACCCACTGAATCAATTGCTAAATGGTAAGTCAACACTTTGGTAAATCCATTTAGTCAGTCAATGGAACTAGCAGGTAGATTTAGGCCACTTTCTAGTCGCTCTGTTTTCTATTCAGCAGTCCCTAGTCCCAACTCACAACAGACTGCATTTCATGGACATACCCACAACAAGTAGGGTTTAGTCCCTGCTGGACCCTTTTTGGTCTCTCAGTTCCCCCACCTGCAGAGCATTTTTCTAAAGATTTTTTTTTAGAATATTTGGGAGCATAGTTTTGTTTTGCCCATATAAAGACCAGTGCTCAAAGGACAGAGTTTGTTATTAATATACAGTTGACCCTCCACATTTGTGGGTTTAAGTTTCACAGATTTGATTATTTGTGAGTTTCTCCAACCCCTGCCCCCCCTGGCTCTTATTTTCCATGGGAATGTCCCTTCCTAACAGCTCTGATGAAGCCACGCATCACTTTAAAAACCTACTTCTTGTCCTCCTCCTTCTCCACCAGCTGCTATCTGGACAGCTAAGGATGGCTCACAACCCAATTTCTCAGCAGCACAAACACTCTCCTGATGCCCCCTGCCACACCCAAGGAAGGAGATGGATGAGAGGAAGATTCAGGCTACCATGCCATCCCACCAACTTTCCTTCTCTTTTCCCTCACCTGGTTTGGGCTCTGGGTGCTTGTTCTCTCCACCATGCCTTGGCCCCCTTTTTACAGATACAAAAACCTTTTGATATTTGCTATTTTTCCACTTTTGTGGGTGTCCTGCATTCCAACTCTAGCAAATGTGGAGGGCTGACTGTATATTGTTACAATCAGAACCTGGGGAAGTTACCAGTAGCCATTGTGGGTGAGGTATTCAGTGCCTTTTCTGGAGCTCTGGTTATGATCCTATTGAGGAAGAAGGATCTAACTTAGTCTTCTAGTTTTGTATGCACGTTATTTTTTGTGGGGGATGCATTTAGATATAAAGTCCCCACCTAGAGACAGTTCAGCCTTTTAAAGTTTTACTGCACAATTATATTTTTCCACTTGGGTATTAGTCCACTAATAATTTCCCTACAAACACAGATGGACATACACAGACACCACTAAGTGACAATTTTAGAACCAATTTACATAGTAAGCATTTCTTATGCAGTGAGAAATTCCTTGTAAGAATCTACTGAACTCTTGTTAAAGATCCAATTTCCCCAACCTAGCATCATTCAACAGTCTTGGACTACAGTTCTCCTCAACTTGAGAATCAATGTGGGATTTGTAGTCCAGTACACTCAAAAGTGGACTACAACTGTGCCCATCCTCTGTCAGTGCAGTGTTGGCCATGGTGGCTATGGATAATGGGAATTATAGTCCAACAGTTCTGGAAGGTGCCAGGTGGAAGGGCAATTATGCAAGACAATTGCTTCAATATATATTTGTTTTACAGTGTTGTTTTTACAAGTTTCTCTCTGTAACAAATGTCTATTGTGCGCAAGCATTGGGGTGCTACTTGCTGAAATGTGGACTAGAAAAAGAATATTCTGTTCCATGGAGAAGGAATGTGGTTCATTTTTTTAAAAAATATTACCATTTTTTCAGGCTAGTGCCTGAATATGCCTATTTCAGTCACAGACTTTGCATTTATAAGTGATGCCCCTGGGTGTATTTCATGCTGCAATTTCATCCTAGATAGATGTCTCCTGGAGCATTATGAGGTGTGTGTGTGTTCGTGTTCAACTCTTTATTACCACTATGGAAATGAAACACTGTCCACGAATCCCCTGCAAGTACAGTCACTGTGCTTGAATATTCTGCTTTTGAGCCCTGTGGGGATGACCTAAGTCCATGCCTTCCCATGAGTGCTGCAGCAAAAGCCTCTTCCTCATGATATTAAACACTTGACAGGCATATTGACATGCTTCAACAAGCAGCTAGCTTAAAGACTGGACTGTAATT
Organism: Ctenosaura bakeri; assembly: GCA_948474755.1. NCBI lineage: Eukaryota > Metazoa > Chordata > Lepidosauria > Squamata > Iguanidae > Ctenosaura > Ctenosaura bakeri. The sequence goes on from CAOLHI010000154.1 coordinate 694,238, forward strand.
TTAAAGTGCAAAAATGCTTAAGTAGATGACTAACTCCTAACTGCAGTCCTTCCACAAGGGTCTGGGATATAAACCACTGACTGTATTTTTAGTCACAGAGTCCTGACTGAGTCTGCCTTTCACTTGTCTAGCTCTGTTCACAGGTTTAGTCTGAGCAATCGCAAGCAAGCAGATTTAGGCAGGGCCTGTCAGAAGGCTTTGAGGTACTACCTGGTTTGCCTACTGTGAATACTAACTTTTAAGAAATGCTGTTTTGTTTTAAACTCAGGGTAACTCGGAAATAAATTTCTATTGAGTAAACCTGTCTTCACAGCTTTGTGTCTTGAATACAATTGGAATAGTCAAACATAACCACCAGCTACTAATAACAATATGTTGTTTCCAGTGGAATATCTTTTCGTTGTAGATAAGGCATTTTCACCATGTTACACCAACATTTTTTCACATGTTCTGTTGCTGTGTGAAGGTCATACTGAGCTGTTCATAATATATTGCACATCGTATCTCAGATGTCTTTTTCTTTTGAATTATCTCTACTTCACAGCCTCTAATTTCTCACTTAGGTGCAAATATTCTCATCTCTAAATTAGGACACCTTTAACTGGATGGTACTCATTTTCACTGGGCTACCTTAGCATACGGGCATCTTTGTGCAGCTGTTACTTTTTTTAAAAAAAAGAAGAATCCAAAAAAGAATGCCCTTTGAAGTGCACAAAAGAGAATCACATTGTGCATTCTGCGAATCTGCAGCTGCATGCACCAACTTTAAATCTGTTCATTGCAAGAAATTGAAGAAAAGTGTAGAAAGTGTAGACTTAACTACCATATGAACAGAAAGAGGACAAGAACTGCTAAGTTGTTGTTTTGGTCTGTTGCTTTGATTATGCTAATCTCCCTCTGATATCTCTTTATTGTTTGCCTATTCCTTTTAGGATTCAGTATAAGTTTCTTATTGTAAAACCCTGCATGACTTGGCTCTCCATTATATTTTAGCCTATCTTCTTTTTACTAGAATGCTTGAGATCTGCATTCTAGGAACTCTAGGCTTCTTACTCTTCAAGGATTTCCTCCTGGGCTTGGCTTGATCATTTTTTCCCTTGCTGCTCCATACTTGGAGAATTGCCTCCCGGAACATTTGAGAACAGCTCCTTCCTTCATTGTTTTTAAATCTCAACTAAAAAATTTCTTGTTTTCCGAAGCTTTTGGAATTTTAATTTAATACGACTACAAAAAATGGGGGTAGCTCTGTTCCAAACATAGTCTGGGAAATTTCAGCAGCAGAACAGATTCACATTAAGAACAACAACCCACCACCACATGTTAAACAGTAAAGCAAATATTTATGGTTGCTGGGAAATGAAAGTGTTTCGTCATTGATACGCATCTTTTGAAAAAGGAAATCTTTACTGGATGTACAGTAATTTACGTCAACTGCATGTTTCTCTGTGTGTGTAGAAGACTGTACCCTTAGGCAGAGCCGAATTTATACCAGTGTTAAACGATCAGTGATGTAGTGTAATGCAAATGTTGTACTTACTGCACATCTCCTAAGAGTATAAAATTCTGCCAGCTAATCTTTAAAGAAATGAAAGGTAATCCTTAAACAAACAGAGGGTGGAATCCTTGGTAATGTTAACTCTGTTTTGTAAAAGGTAGAATTCTGATCTTAATTGCACTTAAGAGGACCATTTGTTCTTAACTGGGGTGGGGGAAGGTGTGTGGTGGTTGTGTGCCTTCAAGTCATTTCCAATTTATGGTGACCCTAAGGTGACCCTATTACAGCGTTTTCAGGGCTGAGAGTGTGTGACATGCCCAAGGTCACCCAGTGAGTTTCCATGGCTGAGCATGGCCTGCAGAGCTGTAGCTGAATGCTCAAACCACTGCACAAGGCTGGCTCTGTCAGTAGAGGGATAGGTTTTTAAGAGATTGAGATATGCTCTATAAATTTAACACCTGAAACCTGTTTACTCAGAAGTGAGCTCAATTGAGTTTGTTTATTTAGTTTATATCCTGCTTTTCTTACATATGGGATTCAAAGTGACTCACACTATACTTAACACAATACAAATGAAAACAGTCTAAAATACTATTTAAATTTTTTTTAAGCATTAAATACAATCCACTTAAAAAGTAGTACTTAACTGCCAGGCAAGTGTGTATATGATTGCAGCCTGAATTGTCTAAGTGGCAATCTCATAGGCGCCTACCTGTAAGTAAGCCCCATTGAATGCAATGCAACTTCTGCATAGATGTGACAGGATTGTACTGTAATATTACGACAGCAAGAGAAGCTAAGCAAGCACAGACGTATAGGATTGGTCACCAAAATGGAAACCATAAAAAAGTGGGGGCTGTTGAAAGATTAAAAAAAAAGAAAAGATCCCTAGATCCATTTTGGAAGAAGCTTTCAAGTGATCTCTAGAAGACTGTTAATTATTTATACAAGGCTTCCCTGACCTCATTTTTTGATTTCACATGTATATGTTTTTAGTTCTGAATAAAAAGTTAGCTAAAACATGTAAAGCTGCTTTTCTTTCTGTGTTGTGGGAACCTACCGTATTCTTTCCATGTTATTTTTGCCTCTGGTACCAAATTTTCTGTTACAGAAGTATAAAAGAACACGTCTATTTTGTCTAGTGATGAATATCTTTGCATTTAATGGGGGTGAGGCACAGATCCTGAGATTGCATTCAGCTCTTTTGGAGATCTCATCTGGTACTGTGGATTTCTCAGCATTGTCTACTTCTCTTAGATTCGTAAGTGCAAGATAAGTAACTCTGTCGTACTCATGAATCTCAAACCACTGGTTAGAAGAAGGCACTTCATACCTGTCCAACCATTTCCTATTCATCTTTCATGTGCTTTCAGACTAACTATGTATAAAAATCAGGACTGGGGGTAAATCTTGGTTGCCAGGAGTTAAATGCAAACCTCAAATTAGTATGTTTTCTTGTTGACAATCCAGCCCTGCTGGAACCTTGTTCACAGCAGGAAGCAGGAATGGTTTACAACAGTCAACATGGGAAGGGATCTGGTTCATTTCTACTTTTGCTTTGGTTACCAGCACTAATTTCTTGTAAAGCGACTTCTATATTTACTTTATTCACAGCGCAGGAGCCCAAGGCAGAAGAGAGCTTTAGGGAGTGGGGAAATTCCACCTCTTGCAGAACTGTGCAAGAAGAGGTAAAACTTAGGTTGGCTGTTGCCACACCTTGCTCACTAGCCAGCTATTACTTCAGTTTCCTCTTTATAGCTTGACAATACGTTATTATTTCCATCAAGCATAACAGTAGCACAGAGACATCCAAACAATGCGTTGTCAAGACTGTTCAAAGATGGTGTTTGATGAATCTTGCAGTTTTGGTTTCTCCTCGTTTCTCATTTTCCAGTCTTGAGTTCAGTTTGTCCTGACCTTTCCAACCTTAAATTCAGATTACCTAAACTCTCAAAAAAGTGATTTGATTATTCAATTATGATGTTTGATGATGATGATGATGATGATGATGATGATGATGATGATTCTATTACACCAGCTCTATTTCCAGCATAATTCCCCCTGACCTAGAGGAATGGGTGGGGAGGGAGAAGATGTATAGGATGCCATATATTCAAAATTTCTGGTCTGGCTTGGAGGGAGTACTACTGGTAGGTCAGCCACAAAAAGTAGAAAATTCCACTGCTATCCAGGCTGAAAAATATTCTGCTCCACCAGGTGGAGAGCTATATGCACCTTCTACTGACTTTAAATCTGTCTTTGATCTACCGTGTTAGCCGCACCAGCATATAAGATGCACCCCACTTTTCAAGGGCTATTTTTCAGGAAATTTATTGTTTTTGTTCTCCGGTGAGCAAAATGCAGAGTGCTGCATCACTACCCCTCTCTTCCTGTTTGCTTGGGCAGAAACTCCCAGCAAAGTCAAAATGCACATGAGAGGAGGGGAATGAAAATAATGCTGCGCCACCACCCCTCCCTTCCTGTTTTGCTTGGGCAGAAACTCCCGGCAAAGTCAAAATGCACAGGAGAGGAGGAGAAGGTAAGGTAAGGAGAAACTGTAGAAACATCTATCCATGTTCCTATAGATCAAGGCTTCCACCACCCCCTCCCTTCCTGTTTTGCCTGGGGAGGTAGAACTCATTTCACTCCCCCTCCCTTTCCTATGTTTTTAGCGTACCATATTTGCTGGTGTGTAAGATGCTAAGATGCATCTCATTTGCAGAGGGCATTTTTTTGGGGAAAAAATTCATTTTTTACACCAGGAAATATGGTAATATCTGTAGATAAACTATGGGGGAAATTACAGAGTACATCAATTCCTAAAAGGTTATTAACACCTATCCATGGTCTGTACGAAAATATGAGCCAGTGTCATACGGAGGACATAGTTTTAGGAACAGTAGGGCTACCAAAACCTTTATATCACCAATAAGGCTGTATGATTTTAAGAAGAATTTGTGTACATGACATGTTTGAATCTCAGTCTCTTTTATCAAGTTGTTTTTAAAATACATTTATATGTAATAAATTATATCCTGCTGTTCTTTCTTAATACAGATTATTTATATTTTTACTTGTGCATAGAATGTATATAACTATTTGTGTGTAGAATGTATATGACTATTTTATTGCCTCATGGCTTGTGGACTGCAATGAAGGCTGGACTGACTGAAAATCTGAGCCTTAGAATTAGAATTAACAAAATGGGCCATCTTACCAATGAAATTCCTGCATATAGAGATTTAAGCAGCATTGTATCCTAGTCCCTTTAGTATTTAATTTGTACATCAGTTCACTGGTTAAATCATTAAAGGACGAAATCTTCCATTCTCTGCAACTGGTCCACCACCCAGTCTCAATGCTTCTATACGCAGATGATGCTGTTCTGTTATCATATACAATGATTGGTTTAAGAAGATTATTAAGGGAATTGGCCATATACTGCGATAATGAAGCCTTAACTATAAACTATAATAAATCAAAGGATTTTTTTCCCCTAAGAAAAAGAATAGACATAAATGGCAAATGAATGGTGTGTCTTTTGAGCAGATTACTAGTTTTAAATATCTAGGAGCAGTGTTTCATTCTTCAGGCTCATGCGGGCAAACTTGATAATAATAAGTGCCCAAAGGAGCATAATAGCATTGCAAAGATTCTTCTATACCAAGAGAGGGCAATATATTCCTTCTGTAATTCAAGTTTTTGTAGCTAAAGTCATTTCTCTTTTATTATATTGATCTTCTGCTCATGGATTTCCCCTTCCCTGTAGATGGAGGAAACCACAAAAGATCCGATTATCTTATCTATATCCCTCCTTCCTTCTGGCATGAGAGCCAAGTCAGTTCAAATCAAATTTAAAAAAAACAAAGCAGAATAAAATGTACTTGATACAAATGACAAAAAATTTACATAAACGGTTCCGTTAAAACTAAATTGCACATTAAAACGTAGTAAAAAGATAAAAGTGTGATGCACCACGTTAAAAGATATTTTTGCCACAATAACTTGTGTAAGTTAACCAAACTGAACCAAAGGCTGGCTTAGACAATTAAGATTCTCTGGCAAGTTTGGTTCTGGAATGATAATGAAATCTGAAAAGCTGTCATCTGATCCCTCCTCCCTTCTGAAGAAAAGCTGTCATCTGATCCCTCCTCCCTTCTGCTTCAGCTGAAAGGAACATAAAGGAGGGGGATTATCTAAATTAGTTGGAATTAATTCTGTGTGTTTTAAAGCTGTAGCTCAGAAAACTTTTGAGAGTTATTTATACTTGGTTGAATATCATCATCATCATCATCATCATCATCATCATCATCATCATCATCAGACTTTTGACAATAGACAAGAAAAACATACCTCTCTTTATCACCCATTGCTTTGTGATTAATAAGTCAGGAACAGTTAACTTTGTTTTCCTAGATGGTATGGATTCATTAGTGTCTGCCAGAAACATGGGCTAGGGTGCAGGGGAAATGAACTACTTTACCAAACAGACCACTTAATTGTTCCTTACTGTTATTAGTGCAAAATATTGATACAATTGAGGAGATACTGGAATTCCTTTTTTACCCACTTCTCCTAATAAGACATTTCCTAAAAATTCAAAGGAAATAATGTAATATTTTCCAGTTGGATGACTTTCCTTCTAAAACTGTAGTTACTTTAAAATGAAGATATTTGCTTCCTTGCATTTTATATATCTGCATATTGTATTTTGTATTTTATAAGTTCATTCAATGGAGAAGGAAAAAAAGAATTTTAAACAGATTAGCCTGAATCCTATTGGTTAGTTCCAAACAGAGTTGACCCCAATGTATTCATTACAGAGTGGTGAGTTGACACAGAAATGGCTTGGATTCAATGGGTCTACTTCAATTGAAACTAACAATAGGATCCAGGCCTATCGTTTACCTGCAAGTGGACTGAGAACGGCAAGCTTAAATTCTTGACCATTCAACAGTTCATGAACCTTGAGATGTCATTTTAAAAGTTAACTAGTGAATGTGAGGGTGTCTACTTATCTGCCACCAAATATGAGGTTCTCCTCCGTCTCACTGCCACGGCATAGAATGTGGGAATTTCTAAGTGCCCTTATGTGAGACTTTGTTTGTCTAATCGCATCACTAGAAAAGATCACCCTTGAATAACTGCTGCCACCACAGAAACCATGTGCCTGAATGCAAGCAGTCCAATAACCCTTGTGTAGCATTCTCAAATATTAAACAGAAGGTCAACATGAAGTTAAACATTACCTGTTTAGCACGTCTAAATCCTGAATAAACTCAAAGTAACTAGCTTTAACTCAGCTCTCTCTCTCTGTCTAAACCAACTGACTAACTGACCTGAATCTTACTAATCTCTGTTGCTGACCCCAATTCATTGCATTTTATACTCATATTCCTAAATGTCCAACTCATTTCTCTCTGACTCTAACTCTTATACATGCCAGCCTGTTTTTTTAAAAAAATCAAACATACATCCAATCAACAGCCACCCCCAATATTCCATATTCTCACCTCCTCCCAACGGGTCCTTACCTTATTACTTATACTATATCTAAGGCAATTTCCGCACAACATTGTTATAGTGCTATTATTCCACTTTCAACCTCCCATGGAATCCTGGGGTTTGCAGTTTTGAGAGAGGCCTTTAGAATTCTCAGCCAGATTGCTCTTGGGCCTCAGTAAACTGCAGACCCCAGAATTCCACAGGATGTTGAAACTAGAATAATAGCACTATAACAGTATAGTGCAGAAATGGCCTAACATTCATAGCCTTACATTAAATTCTCTAACAAAAACACAATAATATTTTTACAAGCATCTGTTACATATTTACAGTTAACAGTTAAAGAAATATGGTTTCCCATAAAAAGTCAGTCTCTACTAGAGCCTCTGTTTTTTTTTATGAGCCTATTTCTTAATAACCCGTTATATTCTCAGATTCTGCATAAAAAGAGATGGAGAATAACTTGATGTTCACAGAGTTTTGCAGCTGTTGTGCAAGGCTGCCTTGTTAGTGAATTGTGACATCATGCAACCAAATTCACACATGCAACCATGCACACTTATGTATAGCACATACCTGTGTGAAATGTGCATCCATGCATAATGGTACTGCATGTGCAACTCTGGTTCCACAAAGCTAAATTGAGTATAGCCACTGCATGTCCAATCACATGTCTAACCCAGGGGCTGTCAGAGCTACTTCACTTCCAGATCATGGGGTTAACTACAAGGAAGATCATGATCCTGTGAACTCCCATTTCCAGTAACCTTATGGATTCCCTAGTAGGTATGCTGTGGGGGTTGTGGATTATTGGTTAGCAGGTTGTCCAGTTTTGGGATCTGGTCCTCTGTGATGTACCGAAGAACTTTAACTCATACAGCTGTGGGCAATTTTAATTCCAAATGTTTGCGTGCCTTCCTTCCATTATCCTTCCTGTTCCTCATACTTTTTCCTCTTTAACAGTTAGGCCCACAATCAGAATACTATCTTTGATAACGTAGAGGAGAACACCTTTCAAATCTAAGAAATAAAAATAGGTACTCCCTCGGTAGTCATTTTCTGGAATATCATCATCCTGCAACAGACTTCAAATTGGGGGTTATAGAAAAAATAAATAATAATAATAATAATAATAATAAGAATCTATTTAAAAAGAAGAAGCAGAGTGGTTTTAAAAATTAAAATGGTTAGTTCCTTGAGGGCTGAATGAAGAACTCGATCTTTTCCCACTTTTGTAAATCCATTCTAAACCTTTTCTAGCCTGATTATATGATATGTCCTTGAAGGCTGTCTCAGCCCCTCTCTCTTTTTTCTGACTATCTGCTAAAATAAAATAAAATAAAATTCTTTAGCCTGGTTCTCTAATCCCTTGTTGGTCCAGCAAATGGAATGAGATTTTCAGCTCCACAAATTTCTGGATAGCATATTGGTATGCATAGCCTTTAAGAATTAGAGGAATAGACAGAAGTTGAAATGCATTATGATGTTTCATGCAGATATTATGTTGTCCTTTTTGATTTTTAATTTGATATTTCTATTTGTATCTGTTTCTATGTAGCCCCTGAAGATGGCCATTGCAGCGTACACACAGGCCCAAATACGTAGGGCTTGTTTCAAAATAAAAACATAAAAACCAACCACTGAGCACTTGGAGATGTATCGCTCCTCTTTTCCAGAGAATTCTGTTCAGTGCTTTGCAGTATTTGCCTTTTCTGTCTCTGATAATACACTTCAAACATTTGCTTTTGCTTCGCCTCTCCGCAGGTCCTACACTGAACTTTTTCTCAGATGGGGAATTCCACCTCCAATCAGGGTCTCTTCCTGGTTTAGGAACAAGACAGCTGCAGACGAGTGCAGTAGTCATAATCTAAAGGGGAAAAAAATCACATCTTGGATTGGAGCCAATTGACCTAAGGCTTTGATTTTTATCATGATTTTGGAGATAAAAGTTCAGCCAGCCCCAGGTGAATCAGGCACAAGGCTTTCTTACACAATCCAGTTACTTAAAATTCTCCATTCTCATAAGAGGGCACAAGATTTCTACTTGGGTCTTTCGCTGCCCATTCCTTGAAACGAAGAGACCACACAACAGGACTTGGGATGAATAGGGGCAATTTTATTATTTATTGATGGGGTAAACATGATCTTGAACTTGACCTTGGCCGTGACTTTGAACTTGAACTTGACTCCTTGGTAGGGCATTCAATGGGGCAATGGCCAACCCTGGACCCCTCCATCCATCCTCCCATGGGTGAGATATCGGGTCCTGAGGGGAAACCCCATGATACTGGGTTGCTACCTCAGTGACCCCATCTGGGAGATGGGCCCCACAAAATCGCCCCCCTACCTGCTTCTGAGCCCTGAAGTGAAGGCATAAATATGTGGGTCCGACCCAAGGATGCCTTCCTTCCTCGTCCTTCTCCTTCTTTCTGACGAAAGAGGCCAGTGAGGAGCGATAGAGCTCCGGGTTAAAGGGCTTGCTGCAGTGGTGATGTGATCCCTCCATGAGGGGGGCAGGAAAGTTGCCTCCTCCCCAAACCACTCAGAGTGTGGGGGACGGTGGGGCGGGAATGGATTTCATAAGAATTTGCTCATCCAAATGCTATGCCTCTGCTGGGGAAAGTGGAGCCCATGTGTCCTCTTTCTTCTTTGATGTGTGAGGCCAAATCTCACTCCTGTGGTTTCTCTATATTAGAGAAGATTTCTTATATGGGGGAAAAAAAATCTTCTATAATATATTCAAGAATTCCATGCTCTATAGAATGGGATGCATCTGATTTGTTAGAAGATGTATTTGGTTCTGCTCTCTGCTTGCAGCCTGTTACAATCTGTCTTGTTAGGCCCAAGGCTTGTTTGCTAACAAGTTTGCTTCAGGCTGCTCTGTATGCTGCAGCCTATTTACTGCTGTAAGAATGCTCAAGAAATGTGCCCCCTCTTTGCTGCAGCCTGGTAGGGCTAGGGAGGGAGAGTAAGGCCATTTCCACACTGCACTGTTATAGTGCTATTATTCCACTTTCAACATCCTATGGAATCCTGGGGTTTGCAGTTGAGAGAGGAGCCTTTAGAATTTCAGCCAGGGAGTTGTTACCCTGTTCTCTGGGGGTCCCGAGAGGGCGCCCAAATAACCAAGCACAAATACAAAGTTGGGGAAATTAACAGGAGCACTCTCTTGAGCTAGCGAGAGGCAGGGTAACTTAGCAGGGATCTTGTAACCCAATGTCTACGGGGTCAGGTCAGTTAAGCAGTCAGACAGGTTTTAAAATAGTAAAATGACATTTTATTAAAGGACAAACAAACAGTAAAGACACCACAAGCACACAGCTAGCTGAGGAATTAGAAATGAGAGTTTTTGGGGGAAATGGGTGATACGACACCTTTTCTCATAGTCCTGAAAAAATTGAAGATTGCAGGGAAGAAAGCTCAGTGTGGCTTGCTGAGGGGATGGCTCACCAGACACAGCAGCAGCAAGGCTGGATGGAACTCTGGAGTGATCCGAGCTGGTCTCGGAATCGGGGGCTTTTTATATGGTGAATTGTGCCTACAGGCCATGCCATACTCAGTGAGAACTATGCTAGTTTGGAGCGGGACAAAGCTTTGGGAAAGGTCAAGTTTAACATGATTGGCTTAGTGCAGATTTATGCAAATGTAAGGTGCTCAGCTTGGCTTCGTTAGACTATCGGTGCGAGGCCAGGCATCTTTGTTTAGGGTTGTGCTTAAGCAAGGGTGTTTGCAGGAGAGGTCCCTGAAGAGACGGAGTGACTTTGTTTTGCCTGCCTAGGTGGAGAATGGAAAGTCCAACACGTACCGGCCGTGCCTGTGTACATGCTTGTCCGGAGGCCTCGCAAACACATGGAGCGGGGTGGCAGAGGAAGGCCAAATGATTTTGATATCAAAAGAGATATCTTGTGCTATCACTGGGTAGGCCTGAACCGTAGTAACACAGTTGTTTGGCCTCAGTGAACTACAAGCCCCAGAGTCCACAGTATGTTAAAAGTGGAATAATAGCATTATAACTGTGGAGTGCAGAAATGGTCTAAGATAAGGGGTTTCAGCCATCTGGCACAGCTTAGGTGGGAAGTTGGAGCTGGCTGGAAGCCTATTTCGGATGCCTCAGTAATTGGCCTAAGAGAGTCCAGCTCCCTTGCTAGTGAGATTGACAGGATGTTTTGCTTGACTTTATGTAATCACATAGTGTAAAGATCTATATGAGCTGCTTGAGAACAAAGAGCCTCTGCACCACTGCTTGCCTCTTTCCAGAGGGCTGAGAGTGTACGTATAGGGGATAGCTTGCCTTTTCTTTTTTGCTTCTTTGCTTAATAAAACAACTTTCTCTAAGGCCAGAACTGGTGTCGTCCTTGCACTTAACTCACATCTTCAAACAGCAGCTCAAGCAGGGCTCAGGCTATGCGTGTCCTACACGACTTATGAGAATCTAAGCTGCAACCCCATACTCTCCAACATTTCATAGATGAAAACTGGAACACTTTTGCCCAAGCAACATCAGAGTCAAAATGGCAAAAGTTATTAATGAGGAAGAACAGACCAGCCAGGAGAGACTGCAACAGTTTGCTTTTGACGGAGTCTACAAGGAAGGACAAGACTTTGCAGTCTCCTTTCTTTTCCACCCTGCTTAGTTAAATGAGTGCAAACTTCTTTTGCACTTTGAACTCAGTTTGCAGCATTGAAAGTAGAAAGAGGAGAGAGAAATTGGGATGTTTTAACACAGGATTAATTGGGACTGCCACTGCCAAATCCAGACAGTTGGAGAATATTCTAACTGCACTATTGGATTCTGGTTTCGTTTCTTAGAGAACTGTTTAAAACAGGTATAACCAGATGGTAGGTCTGGATCAACTAGATCTTTTGTTGTTTAGCAAGAACAGCAGGAATTTCCTTTTCACCTGAGTTATAATAATTCAAGCTTGGTGTAGTGAGTTGGGTTTCTGCCACCAGTTAACATCATGTTAACATCATGGCAAAATATTCACATCTGTCTTGTGGCATAGAAAGGTTTAATTTGTATTAGTGAGCTTTTTAGATTCTTCTTTTGCATTAACTTGGTAGTTTGCGGCTGAAAAAAGGTTGGAAGGCTCATGCTGAGAAGTGACTGGGGAAATGAATTTTCCTCTCTTGCTAGCCTGTTTGCACAGTTCTCACAGCTATGGATGAAGGGAGATTGATCATGCTTACACACTTCAATTTTCTTTGCTTCTGCTCTGCATAACCTTTGGGAATCCATCTTCTATCAGCCTCACCTGGAGGGTAGCACTCCAACATAGGAGCCCCTTTCTTAGAACTTTCTTTCTCACAACTTTTGGAAAGTGCTGTGTGAATCCTTTCCATGTTTATGCAGCAGTAAGTTCTGCTGATTTCAGTGGGTCTTACTCTCAAACAAGTGTATATAGGATTGCAGGCACTGGAATTTTCATTGGGACTGAAAGGGAGATTATCACCATTTCCACACCACACTGTTATAGTGCATTATTCCACTTTCAACATTCTGTGGAATTCTGGGGTTTGTAGTTTACTGAAGCCAAAGAGCTCTCTGGCTGAGAATTCTAAATACCCTTCCCTAAACTACAAACCCCAGAATTCCATAGGATGTTGAAAGTGGAATAATGCGCTATAACAGTGTGGTGTGGAAATGGCCTCAATCTCTTGCATTAGGGTATTTGATCTGTCCTATTTCTACTGAATCTTTTCCTGTTCCTGTAATAGAGACAGGCTCTGTTTTCATTGTGTGCAATAAAATTAGAGCCTGTGCATTGAGGGGCATCTTAGAAGAAGTGGCATTTTTAGACTGGCTTTCCATTCAAGGACACAAATTATCTAAGGGTATGTTACAGTCCCTACCAATTACCTTAATATTCTTGGTGAGGACATTACATAGTCAATGGTTGTGTTACGAAGTTGTTAGAAAATATTCCACTCAGTTCCATGTATTTATAAGTATATACAAGTACAAGACATGTATATGTATGTAAATTGATTCATTTCCAACTACGGGGCTGATAATAAGCAGGGGAACCTTTTATGAGAGCAGAGGCTTAGCCCAAAGGGTGAGTCGGTCACTTCAGGGGGGATTCCCTTTTCCCCGTTTTGTAATTAAAGCCTTTGCCAGAAACTTAAAAAAAAAAAGGACACAGGGAATTGTGTGAGTTGTTAGGCACCCAATTTTACCACTGGCTGTGGGGGGATGCTGGATCCTATCAGGGTAACAGTTGGAATGCTTGTCCACTGTGTATGTCTGCTGCCTAATTTACCACCAATAAAACTTATCTTATAGATATAACTTGTGTGAGTATTCAGCACTAAACAAACTACCCCTGGAACAACACACGGTTCCAGCACAGAACACATGGGATAGGAGGGAGTCAATGTTTGTGTGAAAGTTCTATGAACTCCATTAAGTTCTGGTAGAGGCTTCCACCACTTATCTGACAGGTAAGGAACTGGAGCACTGTCAGAAAATAGAATTGGTTGAAAAGTGGTACCCATGAAGGACTTGAAGAGGCTCGCTTGGGATTGACGGCATTAGTGCTGCTAACAAAGTCTTTGGGGTCCCTGGCAGCAAATCGTATTTACAGATGGTCCCCAGTAAAGGAAATATTAACAACCACTGTGTTAAAATATTACACTTACTTCTGAAGTAATGCAACAGGACCTCCTGGACTTGACACGGCTTCAGCATGTCTTATTCTGGCCACGATTATATATCTTTTGCACTGTGGATCTCAGGTTTCTAGTATACAAAACAAATCCAATTCTACAAGCATGAAGTCTGACCATTCCTGCCTTACCTAATTCAAGTGTTGCTGGAGAGGATGCAAGTCTCTGCTTGCTCTGGTGATGCCTTATATGCACAAACTGTTTAGCCATCTGGATCAGCTTTTCTGCCAAGTGCTGATTTGTGAAGATTACAGGGAATCCAGTGAACACGTTGGGGAGGGCAAAATTCTGCCCCCTGCTCCATTATACCCCCCCCTTGCTGAGTTGAGTGGAAGCTACTTTTGCACTTTGAACTCGGTTTGCAGCATCTGAAGTGAGCCAAGGAGGAAAGGGGGAAATGGGAAAAGAAGTGAGAAATGGAGACACTTTAAATGCAGCTGAAAAAGTTGTAGGACGGACGATTAAATCAGGATTGTCCCTGCAAAACTGGGACAGTTGGAGGGCAAGAATCCCATTATCATAATGGCTCTCATAATGTTCTGTTGCTGAATTTTGCCATTTTTCAAGCAGTGGCTTTCCCCCTCCTCATCAATATGCATAGAACGAACTTTGGAGCTTAGGCCATTTCCGCACTACTCTGTTAAAGTGCTATTATTCCACTTTGAACATCCTGTGGAATTCCGAGGTTTGTACTTTACTGAGGCCAAAGAGCTCTCTGGCTGAGAATCCTACAGGCCCCTTTCCTAAGCTGCAAACCCAAGGATTCCATAGGATGTTGAAAGTGGAATAATTGCACTATAACAGTGTAGTGCAGAAATGGCCTTAGAAAAGCTGTGATGGCTGGGAGCTGGAGTCCAAAGCATTTCAAATCTCTGCTTCTGATACAGGGTTGCTCCATCCCAGTTGCTCCACTTGTTGACATTAGAATGTATCCCACTTACTGCTCTTAAGAATTGATCCAATGAAGTAAATAGGACTGGTTTGTCACCACTAACGTGTTTTTTTAATTGGGTCTCTTCAAACTAGGACTTAATCTGGATCAAAAAACCATGCATTTTATAAATTACCCATAAATCATTTAATCTTAGGGCAAAAGGAGAAAACTCTCTCTCTAATCACCTTCTCCACACTGTGCACACATATAAATGCATAAACTTGTGTAGTACAATGCCACCCAGAGTTACCTTTCACCCTCATGCATTAGAATTTTTTGAAGTACATTTCATGATTTGCAAATTATTTTCTGATTCCAATGGATGGCAGTAGCTGCCATATGGAACTCGCTTTCAAGGGAGGCTTGCTTGACCATCTCTATGCTCTCTTTTTGCCAGAGGAAAAGAAATTAAAAAAAAAACAACTCAGCAGGCTATCAGTTTGAAACTGGCTGGGATAGAAGGATTTTTTAAAACAGGTTGTACTGTATTTTTTTAAATTGTGTTTTGAATATATTTTAAATATTTTAAATTAATACACTAATCAGATTATTTGCAGGGGTGCTATGGGAAGGCACAATGAAGGCATTGCCCCCTACATAAGAATTCTGCCTTCCCAAGGTTTAGTTGTCTTGATCATTTTGTTTGCTTGGTGCATGGGGATGGGGGAAACATGTATCTGCATTTTCCTCTACGTGGCACAAATAACAGTTGATGAGGGGTTAAGGAGGGAAGGATAAAAATCAGGGTAGGTGGAGCTTGGAAAAGTTGCTTTTGGGACCTACTGCTACCAGACTTTGCCAGCTAGCATGGCCAGTGACTATGTTGGCTGGAGGATTCTGGGAAATGTAGTACAAAAGGTGACTTTTTGAAGCTCTGGATTAAATATCTCCATCTCTAACACTAGTCCCTCCCATCCTAGTAGTACGTCAAGACAAGGTGTGGCCAAGGCTGCATTAAAGTTTTCATAGGTCCTAGGCACTCACTCCCCACCTTGCCTTGACATACCACTAAGATGTTTTTGTAGGCCCTAAAATCCTGCTTCTGTAGGCCCTGAATTTTCTGTAGGCCTTAGGCACTGTGCCTAAAGTGCTTAATGAATAAGGCAGCCCTGCTCCCATCTCAGTTTTGAAGTAAAGAAAATGATGCCACATATCTGATCAGGAACCACATTTGGCCGTGGCTGTTCCTACAGTAGACAAAATGAGGTGGCAGCCCCTGGCAGCAGATTTTGGATGTCATGAGAGTTCAGGAAATTGTTGGTGTATTTCTTTGGGAGTGGAAAGGGTTTAGAAGAAGGGTTTGTCTTCCTTTATTTTTTTGTTGTTGTTGCTCATATTCCAAGACAAGGTGTAGTGGTTTGAAAGCTTCAAGAGGACTTCAAAGACTTCAAGAGGCTCGGGTGACCTTGAGATCTTGGAAGAGTCTCACTCTTTCAGGCTAGGTAAAGGACAACGTCTCAGTAAGTCTTGCCAAGAAACCTCTGTGATAGCTTTACTTTAGGGTTGCCATAAATCAGAAATAACTTGAAGAGGTAAGCAGCAAAAGAGTTTACACAAAATAGATAGTGCTTCCCCAGCATTTCCCTGGTCAAAACTGCGGGGTTGTTAGAGTTTCAGCACCTTGGACAGTTCAATTCACAGAAAGTATGGTCTGCTTAAATGTCCAAGTTAAAGGAACTCTCTCTCTACGGCCCTTCCTGCACCAGGCAATTAGAACGGGGCAGTGCATCCTCTCACGGAGGTCATCTGCACCTTGGAGCAGACTAGGAGCGGAGTACTTACCGGAGATCTGCACCTCAGTCCGCTCCAAAATGACCCCAAGTGGTCCTCCAGCATGTTTTCTAAAGACCGCAAAAAACAGGTCTTTATTTTCCTGGAACACGCCATTGCGTTCCTGCTCCCTTGTGCAGATTCGCAGGCTCGCACCAATGCGAGCCTGCGATCTTCGGAGGGCAGGCTTTAGGCATGGCAAGCTTCAGCGGTTGGTCGGGACCCATGACCAACCGGAACCCGCCATTTTGGAAGCCGGAAGCTGCCATTTTGGAAGCTGGAAGCCGCCATTTTGGAAGCCGGAAGCTGCCATTTTGAAAGCTAGAAGCCGCCATTTTGGAAGCTGGAGCAGTGCGGATCTACAGACCTCGCACTGCTCCAATTCACCCTGGACCAAGGAGGAGGCCTGCGGAAGGGCTTCAGGGACAGTCTACGTTGCTTCGGATTCCAGAAGAAGCGGTAGGTAACAGCACGGAGCGATTCCCTCACCTCATGCGGAAAAGGCCTATGTCTCTCTGCATTTGCTTAACGGAAGTTCCTCTGTTTTGTACTCTACTTGGCTTTAAAGGTTGTCCCTGTTCTCAGCCCCTTGTCCTACTTAAAATTATGCTGATATTAATTGTCAAAGTCCATGCCTAGGTTGTCAGCATCATTTCCCAGCGCTCTGTTATTCTCTGTAACAATATTTCTTATACTCCACTGCTAAGAGAATACATGTGTGATTCAGGGTTTGTTGTTGATTGCTAACCAGAAGTTACTTTTATTAGCAACCATGGATCAGAATTTTCTTCCCGAGAAAGTAATGACTCTTGCACATGTGTGGAATGCTTTATGAGATCATTGTCACCTTAAGCTATTAAAAAAAACACACCTTTGTTTAACATGCTCATGTAAGTGGTTTTGACTGTGTTCTTTCTGATAGCAAGGAAGTCCCTTTGGCCAAAGTTGGAGACCTTTCCAGGCTGATTTGCAACTGTGTAGACTACTCGGGGTAGTCCATGATGGACTTAATGTTTTAGGTGTGGCCCCACATGTTTTTGGAGGGTTTGAAGGTAACCCTAACAAAGGCACATAACAAACACTTTATGTCTTGAGTTGGGTGAATGGGTGGTGCTATTTGTTTTTTTCTGCCCCAGCAAAAATGTCTTTTGTTAGCCCCAAATAGAAAAAGTAGAAGAGTGACATCTGTTGTGAGATGGAACACAACAAATGTTGGCTTTTATGTCTACATGACAAACCAGTTGAAGCTGAATAAACTAATTGGAGCAGAACGGTTTAAGTCTCCTGTGTGAAAATACCCAGAATCTTTTCCTCAACCCTTTTGGTTTCCTTAACTTTGCAAGATTTGAGGGGATTAGCATGCTGATCCTTCTGTGGTTCTGTATAGTTTTGTGGAAACAGTTGCTAAATCTCAAACTACTCTGAACCAAGAGTACAGTAACTCCTTGGAGACAAATACCAAGTGTCCATTGTCTAGACAATAATTATAGCCATTCCTTACTGCAGTGAACCACAAATATGGCTTTGGTCCAGGAAGGGTTACATGTGAATTAAAAGCTACCATGAGTTGCAGGTTTAGCAGCTCCCTCTGGCAAGAAGCCACAGCAAATGAGCATTCCAGGGAAGAAATCAATGAATTGGTTGGCATATTAACTTTGGAAAAGAAGAGCATTTTGGACCAACATCTTGCTCAGAATTGGCTCATGACAGGGCCAGCCCTGCTGTTAAGCACACGCTCAGGTGGCATACCCTAAGTGGAGGAGAATGGGCAAAGCTGTGTTGCCACATGACCTGTCCTTTGCTCTCAAAATTAGATTGTTGCTCCCAAATGAGGTAAAGAATCTTGCCCTAGTTTCCACCGCTGAAGTATGAGTCAACTGCTAATCTACTCACCTTTCTTCTGTGCGTGTATGTGTGTGTGTGGGAGGCACCGTCTTGTCCCTTAGGTAAACAAAACATCTTGGGATAACTTTGACCCAAGGCATTTTGCCCTCTGAGGCAAAAGATAAGATGGCACCCTTGATTCCTCCTACAGAAATATATCCCCCAACTGTCTGAACTGGTGGGGACAGTCCCAATTAATTCTCTGTCACCCCAGTTTTCCAGCTCCTTTAAAAATGCCCCAGTTTCTCTCTCCTCCTTCCATTCCCCCCCTTTCTGGTTACTTTGATTCCTGCAAACTGCGTTCAAAGTGCAAAAGTAGCTTGACTGCAATTAACTCAGCAGAGGGGAAAGGAGAAGAGGAGGTGGAATCTTGCCCTTCCCAGTAGACTCAACTGCTGCAACTTCTCCTACCTTGAGTGTTCTTCATCTTGTAACTTCACCACTTCGACACATCATAACTTCGCCACTTTGACCACACTCTCATTTTGCTCGGACACATGTGTCCTGGTTTTCATCTAAGTTTTGGGAGACATGTAGAAGTTGTTGGATGAAGGCAAAAGCAACCCCCCACTGAACAAATCTTGCCAAGAAACCCTGTGATAGGGTCACTGTAAGTCCGAAATGACTTGAAGGTGCATAACAACAATGTAGAAGTTGACTAGGCTGTGGCAGTTGAATTTTACTCAACAATGGCAAATGGTCAGCATCTTCCACTTCCCTTGAGGAATTCAGGTGATCTTAGTACGTGCAGCAGATAGTGCTGGAACACACATCTCTGTCCTCCACTTTGGAGAAAGGTGTGTCATCACCTTTCCTTCCATACCATGCAGCTTCTTATACTTGTGCCAGCTATTTCAGTCTGCCTAATGGTAGGGTCCACCTTGGAATTTCGCTTGCCATTTCTCTTGCTTGTGGAAATAATGGTTGAGCCACAGAAGTTCCTTACTTAGGAGCCATTGCAGAGAGCGAATCTGGTCTCACAGATGGTTGGTGCTGTTGTGTGCTTCAAGTTATTTCCGATGTATGGCAGCCGTAGGATGAGTGTACCATGGGACTTTCTTGGCAAGATTTGTTCAGAGGAGGTTTGCCTTTACCTTTCTCTGAGGCTGAGACAGTGTGACCTGTCCAAAGTGACCCCATGGCCAGGTGAGGATTTGAACCCTGGTCTTCAGAGTCATAGTCTAATACCCAAACCACTACCCCATGCTGGTGTCACAGAGCAATGCCGACCATCTGATGCAAACTCAAGTTTTCATAGCAAAATGGGTGATGGGTTTGGTGATTAAGGTTTGTAGGGGAAGTATGGATGTATCTGGATTACATTGTAATGCTCACTTGTTGTTGTCTGCCTTCAAGATGTTTCTGATTTATGGAAACCCTAAGGCAAGCTTCTCATGGGGTTTTCTGGGGCTGCGACTGTGTGATGTGCCCAACTTGTCACCCAGTTAGTTTCCATAGCCAAGCAGGGAATCAAATCCTGGTCATCAGAATTGTAATACAACAGTCAAACCACTTACCAAATTGACTCTGCTGACTACCACCCTACTTTTCCAAGTAGAGAGAAGTTCTGGGGTGAACCATTTTACCCAAGTTGGGTTTCCTATGGAAAAACTACTTATTGGCATTTTGTAGTTTGTGCATTTATTTATAAATATTCAGGGAGAGCATAGGTAAAGTCATGGTTTAAGCACTCAAGACAGACAGACAGACGCAGTCCATTGCTCTATAACAGGTTTTCAAAAGGAGACATCCATTACTCCATGAAATCCTGTTTGCTTACAGAACTAGAACACAGTTCCCTGAGGCTCTCATAATTTCCAGTTCAAAAGTGCAACTTTTTGTTCTTTCAACACTGAGACACTTAGATTACATCATGATTGCTGGATGGGGCTGTATATGCTGTTTACGCTAACACCTTTTCACGTATCACCTAGCTTGTTATTTGTTAACTTACAGGAGCTGCACTGACCCTGTCTGAACCCACCAGAGACTGCATCTTATCCCATGGAGCAGATGATGCTCATTCCTATTCTATCCATCCAAAAAAGTTAAGGAAGAACATCTTCCATGGAAACACATCCATTGTACAGTCATCCCTCCACATTCGCTACGGTTAAGGGCACAGGACCTCCGTGAAAGTGGAAAAACGGTGAATAACTCTAGGCCCTCCCAAACCACATTTAACACACAGAAAAGTATGATCTCTATATTCAATCCACCATGTATTCGTTTGAGGCATCAGGGTTTCTTTACAAGGCAGAAGGGGTGGCTGGTGGGGCTTACTGCTACCTCCACGGCTGCCCCACACCATTTTTAATAGGGACTTACAAGCCTTGTTTGCAGTTTCTCAGTTTCATGAGGCTTGCAGTCCCTATTAAAAATGGCATAGGGAGGCAGCAGAGGTGACAGCAAATAATCTGTGAATAATCAGATCCGCAAAAGTGAAATCCACAAATATGGAGGGCTGACTGCATGCCAATCATAGCATGCTTTTTGATCTCTTTCACAGGATGGAATTACGAGCTTACCCCAGTTAACAAAGCCTATGATAAAGAAGCTCAATCTTTTTTTTTTTTTTTTACAAAATGTGTTTATGTGACTAGCCCCACTATTCCTCCTAGTCTAGTGTCTAGCTGGATTTTTTTTAGCAGCATCAGCACTGAGAGGATGGTGAAAGAAGGCTGGAGAACTTCAGATTTTCAGTACCCTGGGCTTGCCCTCAATTGCAGCATCATATCTTCAGTAAACTACAGAATAAATCTTGAGCTGGGAGAGAGCAGGATTCTGCTTTAACGGCACCTTTTGAAATTGTGTGTGCCTGCCTAAGAGAGGCAAGATAAAGATCAACTGGCATCAGAATCCTTTCCTAAGCATGCATGAACAGCAAAACAAGGAGAAAAAAAGGAGATCAGCTAAGCATGCTCTACCAGCTATTCCCATCATGTTAGAAAAGCATAGATGTGATAAATCTAGCAACCAAAATGGAAAACATTACAAAAATGGATGTGGTGAAAGAAAAAGTAAAGCCTGGATGCACTTTGAACAAAAAGTCTTTGGGTAGTCTCTAGAAGGTTCAACATGTTTTTGTTTACTTATGCAAGGCGTCCCTGATCTGTTTCATTTTATGTGTACATATTGTTAGTTTTGAATTTTGAAAAAAAGTTTGCTGAAACATGTTGTTCTGCTCTTCTTTTTTTGGAGTGGGAAACTTTTCAAGATATTTCTGTCTGTGACACCAAATTTTCTGCTGAAGAAGCAATACCCAGGAACACATTTACGTTGTAAATTGCATAGCATTTTGATACCATTGTAACTGCCTCCTATCGAATCCTGGGATCTGTAGTTTAGTGAGGCTCTCTGGAGAACCAACATGGTATTATAATGGTTTGTGTGTTGGACTATGACCCTGGAGGTCAGGGTTCAATTCCCCACTCAGCTATGGAAACCCACTGGGTGACCTTGGGCAAATCACACATTCTCAGCCCCAGAAAAAGCCCGTGATGGGTCACCTTAGGGTCGCCGTAAGCCAGAAATATTTTGAAGGCACACAGCAACAAACAACAAGGCTCTCTGGCAGAGAAGTCTAAATATTCCACAAAACTATGTATCCCAGGATTCCATTGGAAAGGACTATGGCATTAAAGTGGTATGAAAATGCTGTCACTATATTGTATGACAAAAGCCTTTGCCAGGGCTGTTAAAGAAATTTGTAGTTGTTCTTCTGCCTCCATTAATCTTCCAAAAAAATTCCTCATCTCATACCAGTCAGGCCAACAAGTGCCTAAAGATTAAACTGTGGGTTAAATTTTCAAATCTCACAGCACAGTCAGAGGGGAAAGCCCATATTAACATCTTGCTTTTTGTCCTTTTGCAAATCAGATTGCAGAGATGCCTTAGAGCGAATTTTTTTTTTTTAAAAAAAAACAAGTTTAAATCCTAGCACTATCTGTATTTAAAATAATCCACACCTAAAGGGCAGACTAAAGACAGAGCCTGATTTCAATTAAGCAGTTAGTGAGTTTGCTTCCTGGTATTCTCATAGTTCTTTACAATGAGATTAACATTGCGGTTGCTTAATATAACAATAAAACATAATCTTTATGACTGGAATGGCTCCCTTCTTGTCGTCCTTCCATTGGCAGGTGAGATGACTTTTTTTTGGTTATTATTATTATTTCAATGGGCTTTTTATTATTATTTCAATGGGCCTTTAGAACTGCAGGTTTTTAAGGAAAGGGTTTTTAAGAGGATGCTGTATTATTTTAATTTATACCATTTTAACCTGCTTTCTATCCTTTTTAATTGTTTATTTGAAATAGTTTCAATATTGTTCATATATATGACTAGCATCTTCTTAGTCAGTTATGATGTCTTAGATATCAAAGGTCAGAGTTACGACCCCCTAACTATTCATATTTACAGTCATGGCACCATTGCCATGATGGTAAATACTCCCCAAAGGCCATCTTAAAATCCAGCTACTATACCGAGGGGCAGAACTCAGCAGCACTTGCGAACAGGGCACAGAAGGTTGGCATGTCCAGCCCTCTCTCACCAAGATGTGACACCAAGGAGAACATGCTACGTGATACATACTTGAACTTTGCTCTGCTTTATAAAACCCATTTCCTCTTTCTTTTTCACTGGAATATCAAACGGAGCCATTTGGTTGTCTGTTGTGATACCAGAGTAACAATAAAACTTGGAAATTGTTCTTGACTCAGTTCTCTTATCTTATTTTGTCTTAGAGATTAATGGACCCATTTCATTATTTCATTGCTGCCCAGAAAGGGAGGCTGGAACTCAGTGATTCAGAAAATAGCAAGATTATGTCCCAGTTGTTGTGGCCATAGTTCATGATGAGATTATCCATCTGAGGAGGCAGAAAGGCAGGTCAAAGTGAGTGCTTCAGCCATTAGTTATCATTTAGATTCTGGCATTATGAGAGCAGATGGAAAAGCAACTTGGAAGAGGGCAGATTCAGAGACGGCTGGTTAGTTCTTCTAGCTCCAAAACTGGTAGCAGGAAGGAAAAGTTACACACCTGTTAAAGACTATCAGGGGCCAGTCTATGGGGGGATATGGGCTGAAATCCTACATGGTTAAGTACTGTATAGTAGTTCTACATGTGGAAGTACACTCTGCCAAGCCATTTCACCTTTCTACTGAAGCCACTTCTGCCCTCAAATTCTGTGTCTGGTGAAGTGTGGGTCTGTGTCTGGCTGTGTCTCTGTAGCCAGCGGCAAAGTGATGGCATCGGTGGCTGAGATCCATTGGTGTCCTCCAGAGGTCTCAGCAACTGAGACAGGCCTAGATGTAAGGTTTAACTTATGCCTACTTATGCCACTAACAGGATACCAGTCATGAAATATGACTTCTGCCAGGATAAAGCAGTGCCATGTATCCACAGGAGGAATCTATTCTTGGAGGACTTTTTGGGGGACCCAGGTAGAGTAGCTACCTAAGGAAAAAAGTCAGGGATCCTGTTCCTTTTAATAGATGTGTGGGAAACAGGAATTGCAGTATGTGTAGGTTGAAGCTGAAAGTGCGTAACTTGCCCAATGTTGTTGATGGATTTCCATGACTAAGGAGGAATCTTATCTCCCAGAATCTTAGCCTAACACTCAAACCACTACATCAGGAGCCAGCAACTGTGAAGAGGACCACATTAGCCCTCCAGGAGGCCTTGGAGGGCTGTACCATCCCCACATCTGCTCTGGCAAAAACAAACAAATAATTTTTGGCCCCCAAATGCTCCCAACAACTCTTTGGGGGGCATGGGGATATGTGTCAGTAAGAGCATTTTAAAACTTTTTTTTTTTTTTTGCAAATTTTCATTTTGATGGGAGAGGGGGTCTAGGCAGGCTTCAAACATGGTGAAAATGCCTTCTACATATCCAGAGATCAGAGATCAGAGAGCAAAAAACTTTGAAAAAAAATTGGACCCTGGGGAGCCACATGCAGCCCATGGACTGCACTTTGCCCACTCCCGCACTACACCATGCTGGCTTTCCTATAGTGACATAACCAGATGTTTCTCAGCTGTCTTTTGCTCTCCACTGGTGATTGCATGACTGTGGAAGGTGGCATCCACAGGAGGAAGGTGCGGAATCTTTCATAATTTTGCCATGCTAGAACTTTTTAACATTTCCCAATACTGGATATTGGCCAACTATTAAAGGGATATCCTGTCCCTTTTTTCAAGTAGCCACACCAGGCCACGGCACCTTCATACCATTCCAGAAGATCAAGGGCAGCTTTGTGGAGGAAGTTTTGTACCCGCTCCCCAAAGTTGTAGGAAACTTTGATCCTGTCAGAGGAAGAAGTGGATCACCTCCTGGTCTAAAAGAGCCTCTGTTTTTTTATTACAGTCAGCCCTCCACATTTGTGGGTTTCACCTTTGCGGATTTGATTCTTCACGGATTATTTGCTGTCACCTCTGCTGCCTCCCTATGTCATTTTTAATAGGGACTGCAAGCCTTGTGAGACTGAGAAACTGAGCATGAGGCTTATAAGTCCCTATGAAAAATGGTGTGGGGCAGCAGTGGAGGTGGCAGTAAGCCCCACTGGCCATCCACTTCTGCCTTGTGAAGGAACTCTGATGCCTCAAAGGAATCCATGGTGGATTGAATATGGGGATCATACTTTTTTTCTATGTGAAATGTGGTTTGGGAGGACCTATTCACGGTGTTTCCATTTTCACAAGGGTCCCGTGCCCCTAACCTTAGGAAATGTGGAGAGATGACTGTACTTATTACTTTTATGTCCTGCCTCTCTCTTGAATGGACTGCAAGAGACCCTCCATGTTATTGGTTTAGCCCAGTGAGTGGGGAAACCCTAAGGAAGGAGTTGTCCCCTATCTCAGGAAGGGGAGCTGTGTTTGCCGGGGATAAGAATTGGACCCTTGTCACCTTAACTTAGTAAATATGAGTTTAACGTATGAACTCGGTAGGGAATGGAAAAGTAAATTCCCTGTAAGTGGCCTTTCTATTATTTGTTTGCATCTGTTTTGTGTTTCCATTTAGGGCTTTGAGGCTATCCACAACAACTGGTAAGCAGCTGCATTTCTAGTCTGTGGAATGTATGGAGACTGATACATGCTTGTTTCAGTACAGAATATGTTTTATTATTGCTATTGATTAAAAATTGCAAGAAAGAAAATGTTGCATTATAACTGTTGATTAAAATTTGCAAACTGTTTTAAACCATTGAGATTATGGTTGCAGTGTTTATTTACAATTGGCTCTACAGAACCTAAGGAAATGGTACGCACACACACAAACCTTCAGTTTAATTGATTATCTTTAATAGAATATTCAGATACAAAAATACAGCTGACGCAAAATGCAAACTGAGTGAGATGAAAAAGTCCAGAGTTAACTGGTTTTTGAAGCACAGAAGTACAGACTAAATCCTGCCAATCTAGTCTCAGATGTAAGTCTGGTTCAGTAAAAAAGCTGAATATGTTTTGACCTCTACTTTCCTCAACAGGAGATCAATTCATTTTCTTCAACAGGTGTCTCCTTTGAGTGGCACCTTTTTGCTTTTACCTGAAAATAGGAATCATCCTTCAAGCATAGATATTTAATATAATTGCTGATGTTTGTACAATCTATACAAGCTGATGGTGAAGGTATGGCACAAAGAAGCAGTTTATGCCGGATCAAGTTGGCTTTCAAGGGAATCAGAGCTGTTCTGGTTACTTAGAATATGCAGCCTGCAGTCCATTGCTGGAAACCAGCCAGAGGTTCTGGAAGCTCACAGGCAAGTTGTGAAGTTGATGGACTTCCCTTGCTGTTTATCCCAGACTCCGTATAGAAATGTCTGGAAAATTCATATAGTTTGCATTTTAACATGGACCAATTCAACTTCCAGTTCTGACATATAACCCAGAATGCAATTATACTTTGATTTTTTTGTATTTCTTCAGATTTTGCAATGCAGTTTTTCAGTTAAAAATGCATACAAAAAGGTAGTTATTAGAGAAAACAGAATATAAAAATGCATACATTGGGGAAAATGCAAAGAGGCATCTATTAGAGGAAACTGCAGAAGGCACATATGATATACAAGTGCATACAAAAGGGCATATGAAAATAAATGTGCATTTTCATGGAGTAGGTGATAAAGAAACAGGACACATTATGCTTGAAAAAATACAAACGCTGTATAAAATGAAACACATCCATTCATTCTTAAATTTATTGCTATTGGAGCCAAGAGTAATTTACCTATCACAGGGTACATCTAGATGGGTTAAAAAAACCCAGAAAGTCCTAGATTTTGTTCTCGATCTTTTTGCTTTTATTTTGGAAATCCATACACATTTTGTTCAATACATATTTCCTGTCATCTATCAGTATAGTCAGAGACTTTTTACACCAGTTCCCAAGGTCAGTTTTTTTTAACCCCTAGTATAAAACAGGATAGAATTGTAAAGCTGACGGGGGGGTCCATGAGCCATTGACTCCAACACCCTGTTTAGTGGAGTGCTAAAACATCCTCTGATTGCCCATCCTCTTTTTGAAGATGCCCAGTGAAGGAGACCCCAATTGGTTCCATTGCCAAACAGTTCTTACTGTCAAAAGTTCCTTCTAGCATTCAACCAATGTCTCCTGTAACTTGCAGTCATTAGATCTGGCCCCACCCTCAGGGGCAACAAAGAACAGGCCTGCCAAAGAACAGGAACAAAATTTGGGATTTCTCAGTCAGGCCAGATGCTCCCATAGGTAACAGCTGTCCTCTGTGAACATATTCCATCCCTTTGTAAAGTCATCTACAAGCTTAAACCTATCAGTAAGGCAAACAGAACAAAGTTACGCCCTAAAGCTCAAGCAGGAACAATTTTGGTCATGTTCACACTACAAAGTTAAGATGATGAAAACTATGCCAACATCCTAGCTCTCAACATAAGAACTGAAGTTGTAGGGAGGGCCAAAAGATTTCTAAATGATACACTAATTCTGGGAATAGCCTCATAAACTGTTATCTCCAAGGTTCGCTTGCGGAAACCTAGACGTGTAAACAAATAGCAAACTGGTTTTACTTCCAATATCGATGCTTTTTATTGCCTTGGATGTAACATTGTCTTTTCTTTTTTTGCTAACTTATTCTGGGATTTACAAATTTGAATGAAATGATTGTCAGAGTACTGGAGCTATCTTCCGAGCCCCTACCAGTACGGCCAAGCGCTCATAACCTCTCAGTCTTCTGGTTTGGGAATGAACAGCCCCCTCTAATCCCAGCTCATAGAAGTCCAGCAGTTTACAAAAGATTTAAAAGTTCTGTTGACATATGCACAACACTGGAAAGAAAATAAATATATTGATATAGAAGAATGGAAGTTAAAAGTTCTGGATATGATAGAGATGGAAAAATTAGCATTTTCTTTGAAGAATAAATCTATCCAGAACTTTGAGAAAGAATGGAAAGGAGTATTGGATTGGGTAAGGATATAAATATATGAGAAATCAAAGAAGAAATAATGTAATTGTTCTTCTCTCTGCAAGATGGAAATTATGTTTGTGTGGAAAGGAAATAAGCAGTTTCAACTGGAAGATTTAAGCATGGAAGTGTGGGTTTTTTTCCTTCAGGATTAAACTTTTAATAAAAATTACTACAAAAAAAAAGATTTAAAAGTTCTCATAATGATGCACAAAATAAGTCTGATCACGTTTGTTGATCTTCTGACATGCCTTTTCCACATTCTTAGTCATGCCTGGTGGACCGCAACTGAAGACACCAATCTTCTTCACCTGGAAGCAAAAACCAGAAGAACTCAAAAAAAAAGAAAGAAAGGTAAGCACAATAAAACATTTACCCTGACTAAGGTCAAATTTTATACTCTGGCCACTATCCTGTTAGTGACATATGCAAGCATAATTCGAATGTACACTAGTGTATGTTTCTGTTTGGTATTGCAAGGTTGGTGTTTTCTTTCTTCCTTTGCAATGACCAAAATCTCCTTCCTGGACTGACTGTTTAGCACCTGCCCCCTCTCACCATGGCTATTTGGTGGCTGGTGGAAAGCAGAAGGGATTGGGGTGTTATCTGGATACGTCCCTTTAGCCAGATGCAGAATGACTTCACTTCATCATCTGCTGAGACCTCCAAAAGACCCCAGTGGGCTGCTGCAGATGATGTCATCAGTCTGTGTCTGGCCATAGGACATAGCCAGATGCTTCTTGAATCCCCACTGTTCTTCAACAGCCACACATCTTTTCCCTTACAATATTTCTGTGCCAGAACATCACTTATTTTGTATCTGCATGCCAGGTCATTCTTACAGAAACAAAGCCAAAAGCAAAGGGTGGCACCCTTAGTATTGCTGAATCATATGTGTTACTGCCCTTGTGTAATTTTATAGAAGTCTTCTCCAGAAGTATGACCCACCACGCTTGATGGAATTTAATCCCAGTTAAATGTGTATAAGATTGAAGCCTTAATATGCAAATCTAAAATCTATACAAATAAAGGGAGGACCTGCAATGTTTGTTATCTAACCAGGCAACCGAGTTTGGACTTTCCTGAGCATGATTTCATCTTATGATTATAGGAGTCATTATGTACAATTCTGTTGAAAATTTCCATCACGGCAGCTGTCATTTTTTGACACGATACACAAACGGAATTTACCAGTGAAAGAGAAAGTTATCTCATGATAAACAGTGCATGCTCCACATCTTGAATACTTTTGTAAAATCCAGCCCAACATCAGCTGTTGCCTCCCACCTATTTATCTCTCTTTCTAGAAGAGCTTTCATTGACATGGAGTGCCCTCCAGACATGTGGACAACAGTTCCCAGAATCCCTCAGCCTAAGACAACTTCTTGGCCACTGCAAGAACAGCATGCTAGAGCAGACAGACTTTTTGTTTGATCTAGCAGGGATCTTCTTATACTGGAACATTGTTAGAGGATAATGAAGCATTAGGGTTTATCTAGGCGGGCTTCCTAAAGGCACATTAGCACTGTTGTCAATGAGATCCGTTGTTTAGCATTCTCCTGGTTATCTACAGGTCAGACTGGACATTTGAAAGCACCTGTCGACAAAGTGTGCCCACCAGGGCTGTTTCTGTGGCTCTAAACCTCCCCTCAGATCCCCACTTGCCATTCTTCTAACCAATAAAGGGTAAAATCTAGAAGTATCTAGAAGTCCCCACCTCAATTTTTAGCATTCTTAGTAGTTCATGTGGTACTCGGATAATCCTGGAGGAGAAATTTAGCCCCTGGATCCACTGCAGTTCTTTAACCTTGTATGTTTCATGGATTTCATGGATTAAAAAAATAGGCCAAGCAAAAGCAGAATGTGGTTGAGATACCAAAAGTTATTAATTAGGAAGAACAACAAAGTTAGGAGAGGATGCAGCAATTGCTTTTGCCTGACCCTACTGGGAAGGGCAAGATTCTGTCCCCACATAGCCTGTAGAAGATACATGGTCCCTTTAGACCAGAGCTACTCAAAGTGATGGTCCATGGACTGGTGGTAGTCCCTCACCCATGGGCCACTGGTTCCTGGTGAATTTCTAGGACAGAAAGAAACTTCATAGCTAATGGGCTGGTCCCTAGCACATGGGGAAAAAAATAACTGCTATTCTTCCACATCAGATAGCTTGGGAGGCTTTAGACCATACATGGGGAACTTCCTCAGCCCAACAGCCAAATTTAGTTCCAGAAAACTTATCAGGGATAACATTCTAGCAATCAGAAAAGTCAATGGGAAAAGGGTGGGATCAATCCACTCTGGTGTATTTTAGCTAAAAGTGTATTTGTCAGCATATTTTATTTGGTCGGTCTGGTTGAGCTCTCCCGACCAAAGCCAGGTCAACCTTTTAGAATGAGGAAAGCCCACACAAAAGCTGGGAACCCACCAAAGAATGGTGTCCAAGGAAAGAGGGTGTGGCCATCTAGAGAAGCCCTGGGGGTCTGATTGCCAAAAGGTGGCTCCAGGGCATGAGGTTATTCACCTTTGCTTGAGAAATATGGTTCTTGGCTACTAAAGCATCTGCTTTGCATGCAGAACGTCCCAGGTTCAATCTCTAGTGCCTTCAGGTAAATGAATCTCGGATAATGGATGATGGAAAAGACCCAAAGGAGATGCTACCACTGGGTTAACAGGACAAACAGCATGAACTGGGGTACAGGAAGCTTTCAGTGCTATCTTAAGCAAGCACACCTATCACGTCTGATATTCCCAGTGTTCCATTTGCTTGTAATAAGTCAAACACAGCTGAATCTACCCGCACCATGCCTTTATGTGCTGGCTGCTCACAGGAACCCTCTGCCCACCCCAGCACTGACCTCAGGATGGACCTCTTGCAACGAGCAGAAGAAAGGGAGAAACGGCGGTCGTCCAAAGTGGGTGATGGAACGCAGGCCTGTGAACAAGCTCCGGTTGAGGACCTTCTGGAAGTGCCGCTCGCAAATATACTAGAAAGGGAGAAGGCAGTAGTTAGACCACAGCCAGGAGGAAGAAAGGAATCTTCTGCTTTTCTTGGAACAATGTTACCATTACAATCACTCTGAGGTAAAAGATCCCCCAGATGAAACCAGAATTTGTTGCCAGGATAAGCAGAATTCCAGGCAGAAATGTTATAGTGAGAGGATGGCAAGGCTATACTAGATCCTTTGCCTTTAAAGTGGTCCGGATCTTGGATATCTGAAGTACTGAATACTTTTACATGATTCTGCCCATTTGGCAGGATCTGCTGAAGAAGTTCATGTCCATGTCCCACTGATGTCTGAGGTGGGCTTGGTGGGCCTGTCAGAGAGGGCCTTTTTGGTGGTGGTGCCCAGGCTCTGAAGCTTTCTCACTTGGCTACCTTTTTGAACCTTTTCCCTGCTAGCCTTCAGAAAACTCACTAAAACTGTTTTGCTGAGATGTACTGTTTACTTAGTTTGGTTTTAAATGGATTTTGCTTGTATCGTTTTATCATGAAAATGCTCTGAGAGTGTCCAAAGTACAGCTGAAAAGTGGCACATAAAATGGTAAATACACTTCTACTGCTAACCCTTACCACACTTGTTTAAGGTTGTTGTGTGTCTGTAAGTCACTTCTGAGTTATGATGACACTAAGGCAAACCTGTCACGGGTTTTCTGGGGCTGAGAGTGTGTGACACACTCAAGTTCACCCAGTGGTTTCCACGGCCGAGTGAGGAATTGATGCCTGTTATCTAGGGTTGTAGTTCAACACTCAAACCACTACAGCATGCTGGCTCTTCAGCATTATCTTTCCCCTATATTGCAAGTGAGGGGTGGGACAGAGGTAGAGACACAGTGCCTTGACTATGGTTACCTACTGAATTCATGGCAAAGGCAAGGTCTGAATCAAGAACATTCTGATGTACATCTCTTTCTCTTAGCCATTAAAGCTTCTCCAGCTCTAGTGTATTTGCACACACTAGAGATGGGAGAAACTGGGTAGAACATGGTTGCTATGCTTTTGGTGGGGGGATATCTCCATAAGTAAAGAGGATTAGCAACCTACTTTTCAATTTTTAAATAAAATTTGAAGCTTAGCAGAGAGGCCAAGGATATCTCATCCATCAGGATCCTCTGGCACTCGACTCCTTGGCTAAAGTCATGCCTTGACTTAAGCAACAGGGAATAATGGAAGCAGCTATTACCTGGCCTCAAAGCAGCACCATAGGAGGGCCAAGTGTTGTGCTGTTCTGAGTTTTCTGGATGTGGGGACTTACCAGCATGGTGGTACGCAGGTCAAATTTCTCAGCCAGCTGTGTGATATAAATGTGCACAGAGACCAGCTCACGTTTATCATTCTCTTCTACCTCTCGGATTATGTCAGCCATCCACTCAAACTGGCGCTGTGTCCGGGTCACCCAAATGAAATAGATCTGGGAAAAATGAGAAAAATGGGGAAGATCATTTCCAGAAGCCCTTGAAACCTTCCCTACAGTTTGCAGATTGAGCCTTTCCTTCCCAGTTGTTCCCACTACATCACTGACAAGCTTCTCCCCCATCCCACGCTTTTAATCCCTGGGCTGGATCAAGATCTCAAAAGACCTTCTGTTTACCTGCTTTGATCCAGTGAATTGCTCCAGGAGATCCTGTTGCCCTATACTGAGGATTCACATAGACCTCTTCATCAGAACTCCAGACATAATTTATTTATTAACAATTATCTACAATCATACCTTTCAGTCCAAGAATATCCAAGGTGGCTTGCAATGAATAAGTAATAATATTGACACCCTCACCAACTTAGATTAATACACACACACACACACACACACACACACTCAATCCAGCAGCCTTTAGCCACTTGGCCAGGGGCAAGGCAAGTTCTTCTTCTGTTCTCTTGTTCCAGGACAATTGATTCTTGGATCTAATTAGTTTTTTTCTTGCATGGAGGAGTGCCATTTACTGAGGTCTCATAATTTACAATCAAGTCAAGCCTAGTATTAAAGTGCTATCTCACAAGTTTTGAGCTAAACTCAGTAGAGCAGTGTCTTCTGCAGTTTCCTAAAGCCAAGGCTAGTTGTTAAGTGCATATACATTCAACTGGGATGCCAGGTAAGAACTATCCCAGGTCCTGAGATTTCAGGGCAAAACTGCAGAACTAGGGATGACCCCTTGGGATGTCATGGGAGGCAGGCCCTGGCGATGTTAACAAGGGGGATGTTATATGAAGCCACCTCTGGTGATGTCATTAAGCGTGATACATTAATGGCCAGCTATAGCTGCCAGAGCATGCCGTTCAAAAATATACTCACAAACCTTCCAAGACAGTGCTCTGGCCCTGAGACTCCTCCAAGTCACCCTGATGGCCAGAGAACATTGTCCAGGCCCGGAGATCTGCCAGCCCTAATTACTTCCTCTTTCTATCAAACAAGGCCAGCCCTATGTAGACAAGGTGAGGCAGTTACTTTTGGCAAAAAAGATGAGAGAGGGCTGCAAGGTAGAAGTGGAGGGAGCCATGTGCTAAGGGGCCTGTCTTGTACCCTCTTGCTGGAAAATTCTAGCATTCATTATCACCCCTCTTCTCTGGCTGTTATTGCAATTGGGGTTTAGGAAGACAGGATTTCCAGCATGTGAACTCCTTCTATTTGTTTTTTTTGACATCTAAGGCCATGTCCGCACAAGACTCTTATAGTGCTTTGATTCCACTTTCAACTTCCTATGGAATTCTGGGGTTTGCAGTTTAGGGAGGGGCCAGCTGGCCCCTCCCTAAACTGCAAACCCCAGGATTCCATAGGATGTTAAAAGTGGAATCATAGTGTTACAACAGTCTCATACAGAAATTGTGTAAGTCTCCGCATTTTCAATTCTTATTGGTTAAAATGCATGCTCATAAATACCTTTTGTATATCCAAGTAACTAGATCATGTATGTAACCCAGGAAAATTCCTAGGTTCATTGATCATATGAGGACTCCCCCATATCTACTTCTCAGTCTCTACGATTTCAATTTTGCTCGTAGTTCCTACTCCTCTTCTTCTCCTCTGCTTCAACCATACTTCGCTTCTCCATCAACAACATGGTGAGTTAAGAATGAAGCTCTTTCCTGTACCTATTTTTTCATTAGCGAGTTAGGATGTAGGCTCTTCATGCATTTGTAAATGTAAAAGCCATTAGCAAATTCTTTCTAAGGTCGTAAGCTGAAACTGTCTGCCTTTTTTATTTTGAGTCAGTTACAGTTCAGGGAAGTAATGTGAGGTTGAGGCATCTTTATCTGCTATTTTTCAAAAAGAAAGTTGATTCCTGATAGTTTTAGCTTTCATATCTTGCCAAAAAGGGCTAACGCCCTGGGAAACTCTAATTCCCACACCTCTAAGCTAACCCTCTGCTGCCTTCAGTAGTTCTAGATGCTGCTTTAGCATGAGGATTTAAGGAAGATTCAACTGCAGGACCAGTTGGCTTTTGTACATGGAATGAGTGCAAATATCACTTTGTTCCTCACAATGCATAGCAAAATGTCTTGGGCTTTTCCCATCACCTGCTACATGATTTATTTTTAACTGGAAATGCCTGGGACCAAACCTGAGACCTTCTGCTTGCAAAACAAATGTCCTTCCACTCAGATATGTCCCCTGTCCGTAGCTCAAAGGGAGAAACACCCAAAGACAGAAGAGAGTAAGTGAGAAAGAGAACACTTGGCTGTACAGATGCTCAGCGGCACAGTTTCAGATTCCCATGGGACTGTCTCTTGGGAAAGGAAAATTCTGTACAGAACAAAAGGCTGTGTCACTCATTTCCCATGAGTCATACAGCCGGTACACCTTTCCTGGAAAATAGCAGTGTTTGTATCAGTAAGAACAGACAAATATATCAACCTTAGTTTCTCACTTTTCAACTCTAAGTCACCAGTTTGTTCAACTTCACACCTGCATCAGTCTATGAATTTCTTTTATCAGAAGTCCACATAAACATTCATAACACTTTCATGCACATTTCTTCTAATGTATACACTACTTTTAGTGCTTAGAAAGTTACTTTTCAAAAATAATGACTAGCATCCTGTTAGGTGGTTATGAAATCATAAACTTGGCTTACCATCTCCTATCTCTTTGGTATTTACATTTATGGCCGTGGCACCAGTGTCATGACCAGAAATGACCCTCAAACACACTTAAAGTCCAGGCAGCTGTACTGAGGCTGAGGGGTGAAGTTCTTCAGTGCTGGTGAGCAGGGCACTAAAGATCCAATTCCCTCCCATCAGAAAGTGATGGTGTGATGAGGAGTTGTGATAGGACTACCCAAAGGATTCTGCTCCTGCTTTTGTATTCTTGCTTGCTAGAAGGAGGGGTCTAGATGCATCTTCCTTCAGTGCCCTGCTTGCCAGCACCACAGTGCTGTGTTTCTCTGCACAGATGTGCCTGGATTTTAAGGTGGGTTTTGGGGGTTGGATCAGGAGATAGGTGTAGCCACGATTGATGGCTATATGTCTGATCTGGGATCACGGTATTATGTTTCTGCTACTTGTTAAAATGTTGAAAGGGGGATAGATGAGTCACTTCCTGTGCTGTTTTATGAATTTTCATTACCTTTTTTTGAGAGTGGGCTAAAAAAAAACCTTAGGATGGTTAAGCAAATGACACAAAACTTGAAAAATTTCTGCCCCTGAAAAGTAACTAGGAACCATTACTTGTTGAACCAACAAAGTAACCTTGCTCTTTCTTCCCATGTTAATTCTGAAATATGTCTAAAAATTTACTCATACAGCAAGACCTCAGCATCTGCTCGGGTTTGGTTCCAAAATTCACGGATGCTCAAGTCCTATTATGTACAGTGATGTAGTAAAATGGTGTCCCCTATACAAATAGCAAAATCAAACTTTGCTTTTTAATTTTTTTTTAATATTTTCAAGCTGTGGTTGGTTGAATCTGTGGATACAGAATTTGCGGATAGGGAGGGCTGACTGTAACAGGAAACTTAAGTAGTTACAGCTTGTTAGCATCAAGCTCTGTTTATTTGTTTGTCTGTACTTTTCACTTAATATACATTGTTCTATGCATCTTTTAACTGAAGAATTGCATTGCAAAATTTAAACAAGTATGAATACCAAAGTAGAAGTGTGTTTTTGCTTTTGTGTGTTAAGGGTGAATTAGGTAATTTGGGAGAGATGGAGTGAACTGAAATTAAAATCTAGGTGTCAGCACTCTGTATTCTAACTTTTTTGAGATAATACAAAAATGGGATTGAGATGACAGGTGCCTGAAAACAGATCTGTGTCTCCATTCTTTTGATCTTACCTTCTTACACAGGATCCTGGAGCCAACTGAAGACTTGAAGACAAGATCTTTGAGGATGGCTGCAAAGGGTGTAACCCCAATGCCTCCTCCCACTAGTACAGACACCTCAAATTTGTTCCATTCCTGGTGTCCCTCTCCAAAAGGTCCATCTAGGTAGAGCTGCAAAGAGATATGAAAATTTTCTGGCTCAGAAGGCAGGGCATGGTGATTCCCACAGAAATAACTTATATTCATAATTAATAGGAGGTATAGGAAGGATGCTTTTTTATATTCTGAACTGGTAGTAGGGGGAAGTAGGTATAGTAGTTGGCAACAGAAAGTTCAGGCCTTCTTCAAATTACTTTAGCTATCTATGTGTTTATAATATTTTTTTTAAATTGAACCTGCTGGGGGGGGGACCAAAGCCAAAAGAGCCTCACCTTGGGATATTTGCCAATTTCTGCTATGCTTTCTGCGGAGTAGAGTTCCCGCAAGCGGGTTGTCCAGGGTCCAGCTGCTCTAATATGAAGGCTCAAGTTATCCTCATGGGGAGCAGAGGTTAGAGTGAAGGGGTGGTACTCATTGGTCCCCAGGGACAGGCAAGCAATCCGAACCCACTGCCCAGACCTGTATTCAAAGTCCTGGGGTCTCTGGAACTGAAGGTAAGTGACACCTATGGGAGAGAAAAAAAAGGTTTCTTACAGGTCTGCCATATAACCACAAGCCAACCATCTTGTCTTCAACAATTAGCCTGGACTAGCCAGTTACATATATTTGTGAGGAAGGAGAGAGGTAATCCTAGAAGCTATTGATGACCAGAAGGATAGTAGTCATTTTCTGAAGTGGAGACCCTCATCCTGACAGTCTCCATAACCCACAACACCAGAGGAGAGTCCAAAACCAAGAGGAGCTGGGTTGATCCACATCAACAAACCAATTCTGACTGTTTCCATGTCTGTTAGATGGAAGTCCTTCATAAAACCAGTGGGTCCACACAACTACATATTCAAGAACAAGCCCCACACCCTCAAATACATAATTTTACAACAGGGAGAGATCATAAGAATATATTGTTGCTGGGAAAAATGATACCTATTTCTCTTGCAATTCCTGTGACGATTGCAGCAAAACAGAACAGGGATACTTAGGGGTGGTGTTGGCAGTAGGTGTGGCAGTTTAATTGTCCTAGCTAATCAGAATATCCAGGTACTTGAAAAATGTGGACAAAAGATATCAAAGTTACTTTGTGCAGCAGTTTAAAAGAAAATATGTACCAGATGTATAGATGGTATTTAGCTCCCAAAATGTTGTCAAAAATGTCTAAGAATGTTTCAAATCAATGTTGGGGCTGCCAGGATAACAGAAGCTCTGGTTTTGTTTTTTGTTTTTTTCATATGTGGTAAGAAGTTGAAGAGTTACTAGTCTAAGATGTATATGTTAATTGAAAAAAAATTAAAGTAGATTCTGCAATGTTACTAGAAATGTTTTTGTTGGGAATCATTGATAAAGAATTAGATAGTAAATATAGAATACTTCCTTGATATGTGATAACAGCTGCAAGAATGTTGTTTGCCCAAACTTGGAAATGGACTGAAGCACCAATGACGGTAGAGTAGGTTGTTAAAGTTGTGGACTTTGCCCAAGTTGCCAAACTGATGTGGATTTTAAAAGATAAACCAACTGAAGATTTACTGAAGGACTGGAAACCATTTATGGATTTTTTTTTTGAGCAATATGAAATCTGACAACATAACAATCTATGGTTATGGCTATTGGTAATTACAGTAGTAAGATCTGTAATGGTAGAACAAGACATTTTCTATTAATCGGTTTTTCGTTTGTGTCAGAGTTCTTTTGTCTTTTAGTTAGTTAGCATAGTTAAGTTGTATTTATGTTAATAGGTTAGTGTTTCAGTAATGTGTTTTGGCATTCTGCCTTAGTTACAGGTTTAATTTAGTTTACATTTAGCTTCTTAGTTTTAGTTATACATTGTTATGTATAATGTTTAATTTTTTTTCCTTTTTCTTTTTTCCTACTATTGTGAATTAGTTTGTTTGTATTAACATTAATAAATATGCATTTTAAAAATTTCCTGGTACTTCAGCCTAGCAAGCCCTGACTCCCCTAGAATACCGTTGATGACGTATTCTGGACTCTTTAATGGAGAGAGGATTAGTTGATTCCAGGTGTGTACCTGATGGAAGCAGCTCAGCCTTCAACACATTGATTTCCACTTTCTTCCTACTCAGACTGAGGAGTTTGTCTGCTCCATAGAGGAGGGCTGGGACAATGAAATAAATGTGGAAGCGGGGCTGCTGGACCAGGGCATAGCTGCCATGGATGATAACCTAGGGAACACATAATCAAAATTTGCCAAAGTTTCATCATATTGACCAGACAGCAAAACACAATGTCTTCTTTCATGACTACTCTAGGTCTAACCTTTCTTCTGCAGATGTAAAAGCAATGGGTATAGGTCTCTCACCCAGGCTAGTTTCAGCAAGTGGGCTAAATCATGTACATCTAGACTGAGAGTGGGCAATGTACAGCCCTGGGGCCACATATAATTCCCAAGCATATTTGGGGCCCTCAACACTTCTGGAAATGCCACATGGACTTTTTTTTTTCTGTCCCCACAAAAGAGAGTTAATTATTGCTCCTGGACGCCTCCAGGAGCAACAATTTGCCTTTAAAATAAATGTCAAGCCCTCACCAGATTGTTTAGCATTTAAAGATATCAATTTTTGAGAACCAGACGAGGACACCCAGCCTTTGGATATTTTTGTTTTATTTTTTCAGTAGTCCTTGTGGCCCCAGAGGGTCCTAGGGCATAAAAGTGGCTCTTGGACCTGTCACAGTTGCCCATCCTTGTTCTAGACTATATTCTGGATCACCAATCCTATTGTTTCGAAATATTCCATGGAACTTTCCCTTCTGCATTTCCTTCTTCATTTCCTGATTTTAAAAACCTTGAACGTAATAGGTTTCCAGTTTTATAACCCACCTCCCATACACACCCTTTGCAAACAGAGCAAATCAAAGGAGTTGTGCAGAACAGAATAATTTGCATTTAATTATTCCAGTCACAGAATATGGTGCTTCTCATTGCAGAATATGCAATGCAGAAACTCACTGCAGATACAGCAAATATCCATCCCAACAATCCTCATCCAGTCTGTGTTGTTCATATTGTTCCAGTTCTACCAGCTAAGAGGGAGAGCTCAAGGGTGAATTACCAAGATATAGAGAAGAACATAAAGATGATGGGTAATCCAAAATCCCTGGAAACTAATTCGTCTGAAGTGGTGAGTTGCGAAGACATACATGACAGCAAGGATAACTAACAGCAGCACCCCAGTCATGCCTGTGACAGACAGAAAGAGTGAGATGGAAGATATGGTGAAGTACAGTAGATGACCAAGCCACAGGAAGGCTACCTTATCCTTTACATCACTGTCTTATGTAATCTTACCTGCAACTGTTTGAAAAAACCACCAGTAATATTTGGGAGGAATCTGTGACCTGGGGGAAAAAAAAAGAAATTAGTGGAATTATGACAAGATCAGATCAATTTGAATGCACTTCATCTCATTTTGGAAATTTAGCAGGATCAGACCTAGTTGTTACCTGGGTGGAAGACCACCAAGAAGTAGCAGGGAATCTCCAAGTACAACTAGGAAATAATTTTGCTTGAAACTCTGAAAAGCAACTGACAGTTGTGTTCACAGTACTGGGATGGACAGACAAATGGTCTGACTCAGTATAAGGCAGCTTCCTACGACAACAAGCCTTCATAAGCACAAGAAACATAGAATGGAACTCTCTGTAGGGAGTTCCCATTAGGGCGAAAAGGCTGTTGGCCATGAGGCCTGGTCAGAAGTGTTTCCCTCACTTTATCACTGCATATATGTATATTTCCAGCTCCAAATCTACTATAACAGAATGACAAAGAATAATTGCTGTTGCTGTTGTTGTTGTTGTTGTTTCTCCCCAGAGAGTAAATTTCTAGTTAGAAATTATTTGAGGAATGGGAGGACACCAAAGGCAACATTTACTAGGCTGAAAAAAAGAGGACTTTTGGATAAGGCTTTCAATGACCTGAACTTCTTCACTTGTCATATACATCTTGGCCAAAATGGAGGATGCTCATGATGGTGCAGAGCTACAGATTTACAACCAGAAACAAGCGAGCAACAAACAAATTGATCTGAATATGATGTGTATAGTTTAGTTTATGATTTCAGTAGACTACATTTAATCTAGTTCAACCCTCTAAAGATTTCCTGCATGAGTAAAGGGCTAGACTAAATTAGCTTGAGATCCCTTTCCAACTCCGTGAGAGTCAGTGTTTGCTAGTTGGAGAACCCAAAGGCCATTATAGGACACCGTTAGCAAGGATGCCAAAAATGACCCTCAGAAATGCCAAACTAAAGATGGAGTTTTGCTGCTGATGTAAAGGTTCATTTTAAGTTACCTCTTAAGTAACAATTGGCCAAACCAACCTGTGTGGGAGCTAAGCCAGGGGAATAAAGACTAACTCCTTAAGAACACCTAGTATCTTAGGGATTGATGTTAAGACATATTGAACCAAAATTCAATGAGCCTGAGAACGGAGGAGAAGTCCCTCCCCTTGGTGTCATTTTTGCTGTTGATTTAGAGGAATTAGTTCACAATATATCTGTACACCAAATAGCATATTGCAATTCTCCACCCTATATATGAGCAGAGGTTGGAAGGACCATAGAACCAAAAATTCTCCCACAATTTCTTGGGGCTGGGGAAATTAGCATTACCAGTGACAGTAGTACAGCTTGCTTGCTTGCTTTCTTTCTTTCTTTCTTTCTTTCTTTCTTTCTTTCTTTCTTTCTTTCTTTCTTTCTTTCTTTCTGCTGTTTTTGCAGACTTACTCTTGTTCCTAGATGTTCAGTATATGTGTGGATAAGTGTAAAAATGGTTGTTGGCATCAAACAAATCATGAAAGATACTCAGAGAAAATTCTGAAAAGTATCCTTCAGGGGATTTGTGTGAGGAAAAGAAAAGAAGAATCTCAGAAGAAACATCCTATAAACAATTCTAGGGAAGCTTTAGTTTCCGCAACTAGGGATTGCCCCATGCAGGAACTATGGGAGATGGAGGATCTTTTAAAGCTCCCTTGATTACCAAGATTAACTGCATCCTCTTAGAAGTTTTTATTTTCATGTAACAAATGCTGTGGCTATTCATAAATGTACACTGTCATTTTTAGTAAGGATTAGCATCATCGTTTAGCTCAAAGTATTTGTAGTTAATTTGCATTTATGTTTGACTGCCTGAAATCCTCCGGAAATCCTTAACAAAAAGTGTTTATTTAAAGCAAAGCATATCAACATAGGGGGATAAAGCATCTAAATAATGGTTGAACTGTCCTTGTTCAACAAGTATTGTTTCCAGCACAAACAAGTCATAGAAAACAAATACACACAGAATTTGGGACTTGGTAACAGGATTAACGGAAAAATTTACTGGTCATGAAGTAATTGCTGGATGGTAATTTCCCAGCCTGTCCTTTGAGGCTGCACCAGGAAGTACTTAAGGAAAGAGACTGAATGTGACAAAACCCACCAAAGAACACTTGAACAGTAGTGGCCTAAATCCCAAACTGGGAACTTGCTCAGAGCCAACAGCTTCAGATCTTTCTCCAGCCATTTAGGTTGTCCAGCTGAGGCCAACTGACCTCTCACCACTGCATTATTAAGCTTTTATTTATTATCAGGAGGAAACACCCACTACTCACCCATCGTTCACAAAGACATTGGAGAAGAGGCAGGACAAAAGACTGAGGGGGCTGACTGAGAAGACGTAGACATTCACGACATGGCCCAAAGTGTGCATAACTGTGGAATGCAAAGACAGTGAGAGAATGTATCCACACCAAAAAGATTTCAGACCTCTTTTAACAAGGATGATTGCCACTGTGGGAAACAGGATTGCTGTGAAGGAGCTAGGATGTGTAAGAAAAGGAGACCATATGGTAAGATGAGAGTGATAATCAGAACTATGGAGACCCTGACTTAAGTCTGCCCTTATCCACAAGACTCACTGAGTGACCTTAGACCAGGCACTCTCTCTTTCTGAATAAGGCCCAGGTCCAGTTATTAGTCTCAACTAAAGTGGACTCATTAAATCAATGGAAACTTAGTAAATAAATACTAATTAATTAACCAAGAGCTAGCTTGATATCATGGATGGGGACTCTGGAGAACAGGGGTCAAATCCTTTCTTGGCCATGGACATATACTGGGTGACCTTGGGCAAGTCACAGTCTTTCAACCTCAGAAGAAAGGAATGGCAAACCCCGCTATAGCAATAGCACTTACATTTCTATACTGCTTATCAGTGCAAAGCACTCCCTAAGTGGTTTACAATGTGTTTTAACTAATTGCCCCCAACAAGCTGGGTACTCATTTTACTGACCTATGGAAGGATGGAAGGCCAAGTCAACCTGGAGCCCTGCAGGATCAAACTCACAACACTGTGGCTGCAGTACTGACATTTAACCACTGTGTCACCAGGGCTTTCCACTGTACCACCAAAGCTCTCTGAATAAATCTTGCCAAGAAAACCACATGATAGATTTGCCTTAGGGCTGTCATGAGTGAGAAATTATTTGAAGCCACAGAAAACCACAATAAATTAATTAAAATCCCACTTTTCTCCTGACATGGGCATAAGGTTAGAACAATATATAATTTAAAATCTGATCATGGTGATGAGCTTTTAGTGGTGTGCTGTGCTGTTTTATTGGCTTTTATATAGTTTTTTAATGAATTTTAATGGTTTTAACTTTATAAATTGTTCTTATAAGTGTTTTTATATTTATAGTTTTTATTGATGATTTTGTATAGCTTCTAATCTGTATTGTTCACAGAAAAATTATGAAGATTCCCTCCTTCCTTCCTTCCTTCCTTCCTTCCTTCCTTCCTTCCTTCCTTCCTTCCTTCCTTCCTTCCTCATCATTTTCTAAGCATAGGATACAAGATGAAATAGTAGAGTTATCTGTTGCCTGATGAAGCAGTTGGTTTCCTTCTCCAAAATAGTTTGCTTTTGATTGTAATTGTAATTGTGTTATAACTGTGTTTCACCAAGGTGAGACAGTGCTTTCCATGCAGGCATGTAAGTAGTCAGAAGGCAAGATGAAATCTCCATTTTTAGAGCTAGCATGCTTCTGCATTCCAGGAACTAGACAAAAGCAGTAGCCTGTTTCACATGTTAAGGCTTCCAAAGAACATCTGACTGGCTGCTCAGGGATACAGAATGCCAAACTAGATGAAAGCATGTCACATCTTTGGACTATAAGTCCCAGAAACCCCAGGTTTACATTGTAATGTAAAAAACTAACTTTTCCAGGCTCCAGACTAAATAGATCTTTGGTATGATCCAAAAAAGTTATGTTCTCACATTCAATGTCAACTCTAGTGGAGTAGCTTGGTACATACATTTGTATATGTGAACAGCCATAACTTTCTACCTGAAAAGATTAGGGCTCCTGTTGCAATCCAACGGTGGAAATCCACAGCAGAATCAAAGGGGATGTAGCGGTTGAAAAAAGTTTCCCGCAGAAAAGTGATGAGGTTCCGACACATGGTGAGCAGGATAAACGAGTACATGAAAGAGATGCTGGCTGCTGACCCACGAGAGATGACAATGCCAACAAAGGTTGTGTCTGCAATTCCTGTAGGTGGTGATGCAAAGGCATAATCTAGGAACAGAGCAGAATCGGTTGGTTATGAGTGAGAATTGCAAAACCCGGAATAATAGGACACTGAACATGATTTCATGGTCTCTGCAGGCTTGGACAGTAAACAAACATACATGCCTTACAAACCTTTGACTACTCCCATAAAAAAACAACATGGCAATATAAAACATTTCTAAGTTGCCCAAAGAGATGATAAAATAGCTATCAATCAATGTAGATTTGGAAAGAGTTTTCCTCTGGTCTGTGACTTTGTGCCCAAGTAGGATGGGGTTCGGATTACAGCAGGGAAATTCAGTTTCTTTATTTTACAACAACAATGCTGAGACTAAAAGCTACAGCCCAGTCTCTAGAAGACTGAGTCACTAAAGCAGCCACTAAAATATGTAATAAAAAAGGCAGGAAGAGGAAATCTTCCTTTGTTAGCAATTAATAAGCTCTACTTGCAGCGAGTAATGGGGGCGGGTGTGAGTCTTGTTTTCAGTCAGATGTTAGTTTGCGCTGCAAGCAGATACATACGTGGCCCTCTTAGCCGTGGCTGCCACTTGCTGCCTCCTCGGGAGACAGACATTCCTCCTTCCTCACTGTGAGAGGATGTGGAGTTCTGGCCCTCGTGACCCATCACACGAGGGCTTGGGCCTAGCAGCTGGGTCGGTGGTATTAAGTAGGCTGGTAACTCACAATATGCCCTCTCTGCAAAGACACCTGCGGTGATGGCAGAGAATATCACCACGCAGATGATGTGGCGCCGGTAGTTCTCAATGAAGCGCTTAAACTGCTGGATCTTCTGGTGAATCTTGCTTCTCTGGTACTTCTCCCGCCTTGCCTCTGTGTACACAAGGGGCTTAGGAAAAGATGGTCTGCAACACAGGAATGGTGGACCATGTGAGAATGTGAATTCATAAGAGCTTTTTATTTCATGTTATTTAATTTTACCATTGTGCTGTTAGTCCTGAAAGGTAAATGGCCATGTTGCTTGGGAATGATGGCAGCTGAAGTCCAACACACTTGGAGGTCATCAGATCTATTGCATTTATGTCCTGTCTTTCCTCCAAGGAGCTCAAACTACTGCTCATGTTCCCCATCATTATTATCCATACAACAACCATGTCAGATAGATTAGGCTAAGAAATCACAACAGGTCCACATTTATCTAGTGAACTTCATCACCAAGTA
The DNA here is from genome assembly GCA_948474755.1 of Ctenosaura bakeri. Lineage (NCBI taxonomy): Eukaryota > Metazoa > Chordata > Lepidosauria > Squamata > Iguanidae > Ctenosaura > Ctenosaura bakeri. The sequence continues at coordinate 739,095 of CAOLHI010000154.1, forward strand.
GAGAATTTAACTTGGGTCTTCCTAGGCCTTTTCTGCACTAGACTGTTCTAATGCTATTATTCCACTTTCAACATCCTATGGAATCCTAAGGTTTGCAGTTTAGGGGAGAGCCTCAAAAGGTCCCTCCCTAAACTGCAAACCCCAGGATTCCATAAGATATTGAAAGTGGAATAATAGTACTAGAACAGTCTAGTGTGCGGAAATGGCCCTAGTCTTAGTCCAACGCTCTAAGCATTACACCCTGCTTCCTGTACCTGTTTCTTATTGCTTAATTAGGAAGCAGGGTCAAGGGTGCTTATTTCTCCCCTTCTGTCCTGCTCCACCCGAGAAGATGAGCTGCTGTAATGTGCAGACTTCTGTACGAGGGCTTTCCCAGGCCTTGTCACCAAGGCGATGTGGCCATATTTGGATACCCTCCAGAGCCTGCTTCTGCTGTGTGGCCTAGAAGCTGATCTCAAGGCAAACAGTTCACTATCAGAAGTACAATTTAATAATGTATACAATGAAATGATAGGCTTGCCTAGAGGTACGCCCTGATGAGCAACCCTCATGACGATACTGAATCACAGGCAGAGTTAGGAAGCCAGTAGCCACTTACAGTAATCAGGAAATATTGTAACTCGAAAGACACATAAAGGCTGCAAGTCCCAGAGATAAATCAGGAAATGCAAATAAAATACATATATATGAGGATATTTATGAGGATGGGAAGGATATGTGTTTTCACCTCTATGGCAAGCCACAGAGACCCATTTTCAGCTGAAAATTGGCTCAAAGTCACAACTGGAAGTCACTTTCAGTTGTGCCTTCCAGGGGTCACTTTGGGTTTGTAAGGATGTTTTGGGGTTCGGGGATGATTTACTCTTGGAAGCCTCTTGAATGGTGATTAATCTTTCCCTCTTTCTTTGGACCAGGGCCTTGGAAGGCCACAAAAATTGAATTTGGGGATACAAAGGGTCCACATACAACACTGTAAATTAGGTCACTGCAGCGGCCATGACGCCATCCATAAGTGATTGGCATTGAATTAATTGTGCTTCCTTTTCTATATGAACAAAGAACCAATCCACAATATTCATGGAGTTCTATAGCACAAACTAAGCATTCCTACTTAGGAATAAGCCCCACTGAGTTCAACAGAGCTTACTGTAGATGACCACAGCCCTAGTTATACCTCTTGAATGTACCAAGTAACATACAAAATGGACGCGTGCCCAGTGGTGACAAAAGTCACTGAGAGTTCAGTGTCTAAAGGCCCATTGCTAACCAAATTCCACACAAAAGTATGGCAATATCCAATTTGAAAGGTTTTGAGTATTCATTTATTGCATTTCTCTCCAAATATGTTTCTGAGGAGATCAGGGCAGAGTATATTGTTTCTCCCCACGTGTCTTCACATTAAGCCTGGTACAGTTTTAGGATATGGACAGGAAAATAGCAACTAGCTTAGAGTCATCCATGGTCCAGTACATATTTCAACCTGGGCTATCCTGCTCTTAGCTCACCACTCATAACTTCCCCCACCCCCATGTTACACTGGAGTTTTGATAAAGCGACTGATGTAATGCAATTTTTAAAAAATGCTTAAAAATTGAATTTAAAAACTTCTTAAAAAGTTGTTTTGGTCTCTTTGCAAAGAGTGCTTTTTATTTGTTTTTTAGGCTCTCCCAGACTAGTGCTAAAGTGAGATCTCTCTCAACATAGCTTTTTGCTTATTGCTAGTTGATGCCACCTCCACATCCACTCACAGCGTCTCTAACCTTTTTTTAGTCCTGTAAAAAGTGGAGTGGGGGAACGGAGGTGGTGGAGAATGAAGGATAATGTGTGACTTTGTAGAGGACTTGGTCAATCATCATTCAGAGCTCTTCTATGCCTTTGCTCACAATAGGCTGTGCATGTTGTGAGACCCAGTATGGGCATGCCTTCTTTTTTAAAGGAACAGTAGTCTAAAACTCTTTATGTAAACTACAAGGGAACATTTCTGATGCAAGTTGCATCCTTTTACTTCCCTCTACAGCAGCTGTGAAGAAGGGTTAGTGGCCAAAGACTCTGGTGTGAACTGCAAGAACTGAACCATAGAATTCACATGGGCCTTTTTTGTTCTGATGTATTCTGGAATTTGGGGGAAACAATCACCCTTGCGGAATGAATAACATGTTATTGGTTCCAGGAACTGCCCTTCAATGTGTGTACTCTGTGCTTTCAAGTAATTTCTGACCTATGGTGACTAGAAGGTGAATCTATCAGTAGGTTTTCTTGGCAAGATTTGTTTGGGGGGTTTGTCTTTGCCTTCCTCTGAGGCTGAGAGAGTGTCACTTGCCTAAAGTCAACCAGTGGGTTTCTCTGGCCAAGCAGGGACTTGAACCCTGTTCTCCAGAGTTGCAGTATGATGCTGAAACCACTACACTCTTACCATTCATTGGCCCAAAACTAAAGAAGTACTGTCAACTATTTTTTAGCTTCCCACTCCAAAAATTGCAGCAACAGATGCCAAAGCCATCAACAACATTTCCAGGATCTGGAGGATTCCAATATTTGCTACAGAGAGTCATGAGAGCCCTAATGGGCTGAGAGATGATGAATGAATGCTTTAAATAAATACATGTTAGCATGTATGAAAATACATTTCAAGCACTTACTTTTTGCCTGTCCTCTTCCGTAGGTCTTGCCCCTGGCCTTCCCCAGAAAGCATATCTCCATCCAGGGGGGTTTCATGGTTTGGAAGCACACTGTGAAGGACCAGATAATGACTTTCCAAAGAAGCAGCTTATCTATGACATTACTTAAAACCATGACAGCAGATGTAAACCTTTGATTTCACAAAAAAATTCCTTAAACTGAACTAGACTGGGCTTCCTACTTTGAGAGCAAGATGGCAGCAAGCCAGCTGCTATAATCACCATCCAAAAGAAACCTTTGTCTATGACACAACTTGAAACTAAGCCAATGGACATAGGCCTTTGGTTTTTATCATTATGTTTGAGAAAAAGTTCAGCCAACTGCAGGTGAATAAGGCACAAGGTCTTCCCTATGCAACTCGGTTATTTACTACAGCAGTAAATAACTGCACAGTTCGTGCTCTTTACATTTTTACTTAAGCCCTTAACCTTAAGAATTTTGTCTCTCCTCCAAAGGCTGTCCTTCTGCTAGGGAAAGTGGAACACACATGTTTTTTTTTCTTTTCCCATAAGTGAGTCTTGATCTCAGTCACATTGTTTCCTTATGTTAAATACAATTTATTATATGAAAAGAGTCTATTTTAATATGAGCCTTCTTTAATATATCCCAAAACTTCCTAACAATTCACTGTCTTTTCATGATATCTGATATCGCCTACCTGAAATGACTGCATACTCTCCAACTGTCCCAATTTGGCAGAAATAGTCCCAATTAATCCTCTATCATCCCACTTTTGCAGGTATTTTTAAAATGTCCCAGTTTCTTGTTGCCCCTCTCACTTTCCCACTTTGCCTACCATTTACTTCAATTGTTGCAAATTGAGTTCAAATGCAAAAATAGTTTCCATTCAATAACTCATGTTGGGGGGAAATCCAGAGTGCCCTTCCCACCTGGCTTAGGCAAAAGCAAACTACTGTAGCATCTCCTAGCTGGCATGTTCTTCCTCAGTAATAACTTTTGCCCTCTTGACCACACTCTGATGTTGCTTGGTCACTCATATCTCAGTTTCATTCATGAAATGTTGGAGGGAGCATGACTTATTCTGCCCAGTGATAGTCCACTCATTGGGTTTTGGGGGAATGGTATGTGTAAATCAGCAATGGTAATAATACAGCCTGCCAGTGGTTGTTGGACTGCAGCTTCCAGCACTCTTCATTGTTTGCTATGCTGGCTGGGACTGATGGAAGTTGCAGTTTGGCAAGACCTGGAGAACCTCATGATCCTGGTTTCTGATTTAAATGCTTTTCCATGGGAAGGAAAAACAGCAACCCAGGCTTGTGCATAGGAAACTGGTCAGTCTATAATAGAGTTACCAGACTGAAAACTGGCCTCCTGTACCTTTAATAGTTTTGTAGAAGCATATCATGAGATGACATGGCTCACTAGAAAAGACAACAAAGCTATCTAGGGTAGAAGGCAGTAGGAAAAGAGGAAGAGCACATTATAGGTGGATAAAACTACTAAGGAAGCCATAGGTCTGAGTTTGCAAGAACTGAGCAGAGATGTTGATAACCAGTGGTGGAGCTTGGAGTGTGTGGGGTGCGTGGGAGAGGATGGGGCTACGACACGAGGGGTGTGGCTGTGGTGTGTGGGGCGTGGCCAGGGCACATGGGGGCATGGCTATGGGTTGGGACGTCCCAAAAACATTGCTGCCCGGGGTGAATCGTCTCCACTCCCACCCCCACATCCCTACGCAACTGTTGGTAGAGTGATCTTGGCCTAGAGGTCTCTTATTATAGGGTTGCCATAAGTCAAAGTCAGCAACAGTTAACAACAAAGAAGTAAGAATTGCAGCAGCTGTTGCCTGTCACATAACTTGTCTACACAAGACCTGTTGAAATTCCCTCTTCTGCAAAACAACTAACTACAGGATCCCTCTCCAGTTTTTATTCCCATAACCCAAGCCAGAAAGATTAAACTGTGACATGCTAGTTTTGACATGCTAGTTTTTTTATGCACAGGGATGTTCATAGAATCATAGAATCATAGAAATGTAGAGTTGGAAGAGACCCCAGGGGCCATCCAGTCCAACCCCCTGCCATGCAGGAACACCCTCAAAGCACTCCCAACAGATGGCCATCCAGCCTCTGCTTAAAAACCTCCAAGGAAGGAGACTCCACTACACTCCGAGGCAGCAGATTCCACTGCCGGACAGCCCTGACTGCCAGGAAGTTCTTCCTGAGGTTCATGTTGATGACAATATTTTAACAATATTCAAACATAAGGTCCCTCACTTGTGCTAACGAAATGGTATAGTTCTGCAACAGCTGTGCCACATGACTATTAAGATTGTTTGGCTGTTACTATGTGGAAGAACCAGATTGACTTGCAGAAAGACCTCTCTTAGGAAAGGCGAGTAGACAGATGTCACGAAAAAAAGTTTAAAGAGAAAGGACAACAGCAGCTATGGCAGTCCCTGATTCTGCAACAAGTGAGGAGAGACGGCTCAGTAAATCAAGGTGCACACACAAATTAGAACGAGCTTTTCTCTTAGGGTTTTCATTGCAGATATCCTGGTTCCCTTGGCTTTTTGCCAGTGACTCAAAGGCCATTTCTGCACTAGACTGTTATAGTGCTATTATTCCACTTTTAACATCCTATGGAATCCTGGAGTTTGCAGTTTAGGAAAGGGCTAAATAATGACAACACCAGACTCCTGAATTCCCTTTTTCAAGTGAGCTGCTTTTTCAGTTGTACTTCTGTCTCTTTCACATTATACAAATACAGCATTTTTATACTATTTCCTTTGCCATGGCTTCATCCTTTGGAATCCTGGGATTTGTAGTTTCGCAAGATGTTTAGAATTCTCTGCTATAGCATTTAAGTGTCTCAACAAACTACAAAACCCCAGATTTTTGCAGCATGCAACTCTGGTAGTTAAAAGTAGTATCCAAATACTACAGTTTGTTAGTGTGTGAAAGAGACCTGGGCTTGGTACCTTTCTTGTTCTATGTAGTGATACCCTCAATCTATCCCTGTTTTTTCTCTGTCAGACATCCTTCAAAAGTGATGCACTGCAACTCCCACCATCCATAGAAAACACAGTCAATTTAGGTGATGGGAGTCATAACTCAACTAGGGGTATAAGTGGAAAGGACAAAATGAATTGCCCCCCAATAAGAAATCTCCCCCAATGTAATTTTCCTTCAGTCTCCAAATTTCTAGCATTGCAAATACTGGGACACTGAAAATTGATCACATCATAAAACTTTTATATTTGCTGTGTTTACATTCCCCTGGTGATGCTGCCTGCTCCTTTTCTTTGGACATCTAAACGCTATTTCTAAATGCTCAGCTAAAGTTTTAAGTTACTACAATGCTAGAAATCTGGGGACAGAAGGGAAACTTCATTTGGGAGAGCAGAATTTTCCCGCCCCTTTTATGTATATTTATTTATGAGGGCCTTTCTACACTAAATTGTTATAATGCAATTATTCCACTTTCAACATCCTGTGGAATTCTGGGATTTGCAGTTTACTGAGGTCAAAGATCTCTCTGGCTGAGAATTTTAAATGCCCCTCCCTAAACTGCAAACCCTAGGATTCCGTAGGATATTGAAAGTGGAATAATAGCACTATAACAGTGTAGTGCAGAAAGGCCCTTAGTTTTAACACAAAGTGACATAAGCACAAACTAACATTTTTAACATAAACTAAAATTAAATCCACAATACTAAAACACTAACTAAAAACACTTATCCCTGACTCACTAAAATACTAACTTACAAAAACAGAAAAGGGCTCTGCCCCCCCCCCCCCGCAACTGTAATGAAAGACAAATGATAAAAAGGAGACAATAAAAGAGCATTATTCCATCATTACAGATCCAGCTAAGCAATCTCACTATAATTGCTAGTAGCCATATCCACATACTATTGCCATCATGAGATTTCTTATCGCTCAAAAAATCCATTCCGATCTTTTAAGAAATTTTCAATCAGCTTATCCTTTAAGACCCACATTTGTTTGGCCATTTGGGATAACTCAGCAACCTTAACAATCCATTCTTCCCTTGCCGGTCTTCAGTCGATTTCCAAGTGTGAAGGAACAATGTTCTTGCAGCTGTTATTTTGGGGAGGCCATGCCCCCATTTTGCCTCTTTTGTAGCTACACCTTGACCCAACACTTGTGGAAGAAGCCTAGTTGGGTGGGCCTGACTTATTCTGCTGTTCAAAGGACCATGTGTAAAGCTTCTTTGAATCCCATGTTTGGAGAAAGGTGGGATATCAATAAAATAAAACTTCTGAGAGATACATGGGTTAATATAAGGTTATGCTTTTCAAAATGAAGGAGCAGATACCATTATAAATATATTGCTGCAGTACTAGTTCCAAGGGTATAATGACCTTCTCCTCTCCTCTGTCCAGTTAATACCGTGAGAAGTCCAGTCCAGTTTAAAGAATGTTACCTTTGACTTTTTCCCTCTGTACTACAGTAAATGTGCAGAAGTAGCACTTATTGATTTCTCACGCAAAAGCTTCTGTCATTTCATTCTTCAAACACTTGATAAACTGAGACATATACAATTTTGTGGGCAATTTTTGGAAGACACTAGCGCTGGTTCTTTTCACTCAGTTCATACAAGTTACAGAATGGGGTAGCTGCTTTGGTATTTAAGGATATAAGTCAAAGTAAATATATTTTTTGGAGGGGATCATGTGTTTCAACTCACATTTAGTCTGCTCTTCCGTGTGTTTAATCCAAATAGCTTTTACATCAACTGAACAACATGAAAGTGAAAGTGCTGATATAAAAGTTGTTGCTTAGGTAGAAAAATAGATGAAAAATAAGCCAAGCAGATGTATTTTTATCTTATCAGGCTCAGGTATGCGGCTTTGTTATGCTTGATATATGGGAAATTTGGGAGTCAATGCGACCTGGGGAGAATCCTCCCTGGTACGGGAATACATCATCTTGAAACTGTTGAAACTGTAAACATGTTTTGTACCGGCTCTTGAAAAGTATAAATATCTGTTCAAATGTGGGTCTTTTGGAATCTTAATTCCACTGAGACCCCTGCGCAGTAAAAATAAACTTTTTGCTTTCTTATCTGATGGTCTTTGTTCCTTGACGGGCTACTTCAAAAGCTGTGGTGGTGCAGTGGTTAAATGCCAGTACTGCAAGCCACAAGGTTGCGAGTTCGATCCTGCCTGGCTCCAAGGTTGACTCAGCCTTCCATCCTTTCGCAGGTTGGTAAAATGAGTACCCAGCTTGTTGGGGGCATGTATAGAAATGTTTTGAAATACATGCTATTTGTAAGTTGTTCACCGCCTCGATCCATATGGAGAGGCGGGATACAAATAAAAAAAAAAAGCACACTAAAGAGCATTATGTGGGTGTCCATTTCAAAAATCGGCATATACACATATTGTTTGACTTAAGTGCAAGGAATGGCTGATTAAAGGAACTATAGCTGCAATATAAGTCTTCACTGATATGTTCTTGTATGTTGGGGAGGCAATGCTTTAGATTAGACTAATGCAGGCTCTATGCAGGCCACGTGTTACTGAAATGACTGCGGATCTGGACAGGTTGCTTACCCATTGTCTCTATCTCTGCATATGAATGAGATTCTGTCGATTCCATTTTGTCTGAATCTGTCTGGAACGCCTTTGGACAAAAGAAAGGAAAGTTGGTCAGCATCAAAGATTTTGCAAAGCTTGGGAAAGGAGAAGAAAAGAGTGGCTCTTTGGTAGAGCTTGGCAAAATTATGTCTTGAATGACAACTCTCATAATGCTGTCCATTGATTCTGGGATTTGTAGTCCAAGTACCTTTGCTAAGATCTGCTTCTTGAGCTGGTTTCTCAGACCAAAGATCTACCCATCCAGCATCCTATTTCTCACAAAGGATGTGATAAAGGACAAAATTAGGTACATAGATAGGCAGACAGAGGGATAAATAGATATCCTCAAAAGTGACTGGCCACAACTTAAATTATTTTTTATTATTCAATTAATTGCTTGTTACTTCTTAAATGCTTTAAATTTCTTTCACAGTGTTTATTTATGTAGTTTTATTGTGAACCATTTGGGAACAGCATAATACTAAGTGGTATACAAATACAAATATTAAAAATGATAATAATACAAATATTAAAATATGTAAATGATATAATAAATAGACTTGTAGGTGAGGAGGACAAGAACAAGCTCATTGTTTTGTATGCGTTACATCCAAACTTTGCTCTACTCAGGGGTGTAGCTACCAGAGCCTGGGGTGTACAAGGAAAGCAGTTTGCCGCCTTCATGAAATTTTCCTTTGGTTCTTAAATTTCTAGCATTGCAGCAACTTAAAAATTTAAAAGTACAGTTTAGGTATTTGTAGAAAAGGGGCAGACAGAATGACAACACAGAAGATATCAGGCATACCTCTGTTAACATGGCCTCTGATGAAGAAATTCATTTTTACAGTCTTCTTATGCCCACCCAGCCTGCGCCTTTTCCTTTTTGTTTGTCTAGATGGAAGGTTTTGTTTTTTTTTAAAGTAGAATCAGCACTGACAAGATGCTGAAGGAGGGCTATAGAAACATCAGTATAGATATCAGATTGCTGCAGCTTGTCTGCAGCAAACAATGCAATAAAATTTGACCTGGGACAGAATGAGGTTCTATTCTAGCTTATCCTACATAGCTGTGTGTGTCTTCTTGCAACAGGAAAGATAAACAGCAGCTGCCTCCATGAACAGCAAAACAAAGAGAAAAGGGGGAATCAGACACTTTTGCCCTCCCAGCTCCACCCACCACTTTAAAATTGATCTATGTTTTTAGCCATCAAAATGGAAATCATCAGAAAAGTGGAGGCTGGTGAAAGAAAAAAATAATAATCTCTGAATGCATTTTGGCAGAAGTCTGCAAGTAGTCTCTAGAGGCTTGGACCATTTCTGCACTAGCCTGTTATAGTACTATTATTCCACTTTCAACATCCTATGGAATCCTGAGGTTTGCAGTTTAGGGAGGGGCCTTTGAGCCCCCTCCCTAAACTGCAAACCCCTGGATTCCATAGGATGTTGAAAGTGGAATAACAGCACTATAACAGGCTAGTGCAGAAATGGCCTTGAGGTGTGTGTGTTTACATATGCAAGGCTTACCCAATCTGGTGGTTTCCAGTTTGCAAACCCCAGGATTTCATAGGACGGCCTGACTGACCCCCACCCCACCCCGGCTCACCCTTCCAAGGCTTAATTTGGTGTCACAGGCCCTTAACACTCCCAGATTGGTGTGGCAGTTACCAATCTGGTAAGGTGCCCTGTCTTTACCCCACACCTCTGCCTCCCTGCCATAACACCACCTTTGTGTAAAAGGGTGAGAGTTTCCAACCTTTAGATCAACTTAATAATTTTATGGTAGTGTATTTTCTGTGTTACTTTGTACACCGCATACAACTCAAGTCGAGTGTTGAGTGCTGAGTGTTTACAAAGATAAACCGTACCATTTATTATGATAACAACAAGACTAAAGTAGTGTAGAGTTCATAGGCAGGACAAGGTTGATACAGTTCCTCAGTGTACTTTTCAGACAATAGAACAGGTAACTCCCTGCTCAGACACAGTTCAACGATATCTTTAGATTTTCATATAAAGCACAAATATCACAGAAGAGCACTTTGGCTAGACTCCCACCAAAGGATTCACTCTCCAATCTAGGTCACAGTCTCTGCTGCTTTGCTAATAGTAATTGATGGATTGTTAATTGTTGTTCGCTGCCTCGATCCATGTGGAGAGGTGGGATACAAATAAATATTATTATTATTATTATTATTATTATTATTATTATTATTAATCATTATTATTAATTATTACTTACTCTTGTGCCTCTAACTAGGTTTCCACTGAGAACTGAACCTTCTAAAACAGTCACACTCTCTGGGTGATTTAGGGACTCTGTTCTCTAGCTCCTTGCTAGGCTCTCACGGAAGGAATCCCAATCCTCACAGGTACTTGGCTTTATATGACTTTTTCTCCCAGCCACAAGCCCTTCCGACACACTACTGGGTTGGGTTTTCTCCTGAGGTGCCATTCTGGTTGCCTAGCAACCTACTTCCAGGTTGCACTGGCACTTCAGATAGCCATGCCCTCCCAACTTCATCACACCCGGACTCTCTCTTTTGTTTCTGCTGACCTTTAAGGCAGAGCTGGGTGCAGCGAAGTTCGTTGTCATGGTCCCGCAACATGTAGTGAAAATCCTCCCAGGTGAGCTCCTCCTTATCTTGGAACCCAGACTCCTTGAACAAGGACTCGAGGACTTGCTCAGTCTGATCCCGCGAGAGGCAGTTGTTAGAGATCTCAATGAAGGATCTAGAGCAGGAGAGAGTTCGGTGGAGGTCAGCAAAATAGACGGCATGATGCAAAAGTGCCAGTAAGGTAGAGAGGTCACTGCTATACTCTCAAACATTTCACAGATGAAAATAGATACATGTGTGGCCAAGCAAGAGCGTGGTCAAGATGGCAAAAGTTAATAATGCGGAAAAACACACAAGCTAGGAGAGGCTGCAGCAATATTCTTTTTCTTGAGCCTACTGGGAAGGGCAAGATTCCATCTCTTTTCTCCTCTGCTGAGTTAATGGAGTTTTGCACACTGAACCCTGGTCAAAGTGATAGAAGGAGATAGAAATTGGGACATTTTATAAGCAGCTGGAAAGGTATATGCACTGCTGAGTTGCAGATAAATTTCATGCCCAGAGGTTAGAAGAATTATTGGGGACTATTGGTCACAAAATCCCCCAGCACTGTGGATTCAGGGAATTATATCCATGAAAGGAACTTTTCTAAGCTCTGTTCATGACTAGGCTTGAAATTATTCAAATCCATGACTTGGTTACTGGCAGTAGGACCTTTAAAGTAAAATATAACGACATTCCCTTCCTTTTGTCTTTGGCCTCACCCACCACTGGAATATGACTCCTGAAAACATCTCTGAAACTGAATTTGGCTTTCATCTTTTCTTTACCAGTAGATATAAAAAGGAAGAGAGGTCTAGTTTTGGTTTTTCCCTCAGCCAACATGAACTGCGATGACATTGCAAGAGTGTCTTTGGCCTGTCGGCTGCAGAAGACTAAGACTGTCCTGCGAGACAGTAACAACGAAAATAAGGGCCTGGTCTTTCACGGTGCCAGTAGGAGAGAAGTTTGGGGCTGGAAGTCCATGGCTCCATTCAGCTGGAGGGATCTCAAACAAAACAGGCCTGGCTTAACACATATTGGAGTAAGTGAAGAAATGCACCTTACTAGCTGAAGAGAGACTGTGAAGACTCTAAAATTACTTAAATACAATGGGTATTTGCTAGGGTTTGGTTCCAGGATACCCCATGTATACCAAAATTTGTGGATGCTCAAGTCCCATTATGTACATTATGGGATAGTAAAATCAAAGTTTGCTTTTGGATTTTTAAAAATATTTTCAAGCCATGGTTGGTTGAATCCATAGATATGGAGGGCCAACTGTACACCATTGCTTGGTTTGAAACCAGAACTGGCACAACAAGAGAACAGATTTTTCTGCAGATGAAATGGCTTAGCAGGCAAGCCAGTGTCAAAGACTGGAAGATTGTTCAGAAATTGCAGTCTTTACCCAAAAGAGGTCAGTTACAAAGCTACAAAGGCCAGCATCCTGTTCCCCAAGGAATAGCAGATACCTCAGCATCCTGTAGAATTCTTCCTTTGAAAGGAAACCATTTCCATCTATGTCATACATTTTGAACATCAACTTGGACTTCTCTTGTGGAGATCCTGAGAAAAAGAGAGAGAACACACAGCACTCAACATAAATGCACCAATTGTATGGAGGGTTCCTCAAACCTCCATCAATGTGAACCTTTCATTGAGAACGATGGATCTTAGGCTCAAGTGGCAAATGGAGGCTTCCATGTCAGTGACTTTGTGACTCCATTCTGGGTTTTAGTCTGATCTTAAAGGAGCTATCCAAGATGCTGAATTCTATCTCCCCGAAATAGCACCTTAGATGGCTTCTTTAAAGATCAGACTAAAACATAGAGCATATCTCACTAAAATGGAGGGCACCAGTTGCCTCTGCTCAGTCCCCAAACTGATAATTGTGGAAGGTCTTGGTTTTCAGAAAAATAGGGAAATGACATGGGGTTGTCATTTATATAGTCTGATAGGTCTTGGGTTGTAGCCTTCCTTTTCCCTGAGTTACCCTACCCAGAAGCACCTCAGGCTGCCTGAGCAGGAAGGCAGCTTGAGATCCATCAGAGCAATTCCGTCATCACCCGTAGTCCAAGGTCTAGCAACTGCCTGCCAGTTTGTCCCACTAAAGTCATTCTCTGGTTGCATAAAGGAAGCAGAAAAACAACACTTGGTTTGGATCCTTAGAACAAAAGGCAAAGAGTTTGATTCATCTGAGAAGATGGGACTCTGTTATGTGCTACTCTGGTCCAGTGATACAGACGCAAGTCAGACTTAAGTTGCGTCAGTGACTTGACTCAGGCTTGACTCTGCAATAAATAATGTACTGACTTGACTCGACTCGAGACTTGTATATTTTTAGTGACTGACTTGCTGCCCTTGGTTGAGTAACATAACCCATTCATCCAGAAACTTTACAACTTTTAACAACGCTTCCATCTCTTTTTGCCTACTGGTCACATGACAATCTGTCTCAAGCCCAAAGTGTGGGCACATTTCTCAGAGAGGAACAGCAAACAGGTTAGGCTCAGCAGCCTGTCCCTACTGCATATTGGAGGCGACTTCTAAAACTTTTCCTAAGAGCGGAATTCAAGACTCACCTCCCAGAGTGCAGGGTGCATTTCTCAGAAGGGAACAGCAAACGTGTTAGTGAACAGTCTTGAGGAGGAAGGGTCCTACCTTCCTAAGCTTTTGAAGCTTCAGTAATGGGGAGTAAGAAGGATCCTGTTCTCCAATTCTGAAAAAGCCTCCTGGTTCGGAAATGGAAAGTAAGAAGGATCCTATTTCCCACTTTCGAAACTGCAGATGGCAAGATTGCAAATGCGAAGGGCTGACTGCTTAAATGGTTAAATCTGACTTTATTGGACTCTGTCCAGAAATTCTGGAATATTAATTGGGGTATAAAGTTGGCTCCCACACTTGAAACTTGACTTGAGACTTGGAGGAAGAGACTTAAATACATCACTGCTCTGGTCCTACCTACATTTAAGCACTGGATGGATGGATGGATGGATGGATGGATGGATGATAGAAAGAAAAGACACAGATATTCATATTTTAGTCTTGTAGGAAACATTTGGCATCATGTTACGGGAAGATTTTAGCATGTTAAATTCTGTGCAAAGTGCAGATTCAAATTTGAGTGTCTTAATTATGGTCGATTTCTTTCAAGTCACCTTTCATAAAGACTACCAAAATGTCCAGGAACTCCCTGAAGGAGAGATATCCATTGCCGTCTTTGTCAGCCAGAGAGAACATCGATTCCACAAATACAGACTGGGGCTTGAGGCCCAGAGCATCTGCAAACTCCACCCGACTCAGTTCAGACTTCAGAGCCTCCTTGGCCTTCTGTGAAGCCTCCATGCTGAGCTCCCCAGCATCTAATCTGTCAATGTCTAGAACCTGAAAAGGCAGGATTAACAGTTAGGTTCCCAGAACTGCACTCCTGACTTCTCCTACAATAGAGCCACAGAACTCTAAACAAAACTAGGACGCCTTTCTCCCTGCTCTGCAAATATTGGCTTGCATTCTTGAGGAAGGCTCAGTCAACGTCTCAGTAGTTTGGAACATCCATTTGACGTAGCTTTGCATAACTATCTTTCTTTGATATTTACCGACATAATATGCCAAGAACCTCTAGCAAAGAAAAGCATTTACTTCTCACATGGAGAGGATGAGGAAGAATGAATAACTAGGTCAGCAGGTGGAGATTTCCTTTCACCCCATTGCTTTGTTAAGAGTCTCAGGCAAAGTTCTCCTTAGCCTTCCCATTCTGCTTGGTGAGTCAGTATTTTTAGCAGGTTTCCTCACTGGAGAGGCAATGTAGCAATAAGGAGTCTTCAGCCCACTGGTTTAGACATCCAGCTTGCTGAGGCCCCAGGTGAGGCCCTACTTCAATTGATGTTCCTCTCCCACCCCAAGGCCCACACCTTAGTGAAGGGAGAGGTCAACTGGCTCAGTTTGGAAGCTGCCATCTTAAGTTATCTAGGACTTGACTTACCCCCTACCAAGGTGGAAAACTAAGGTGCAAGAGAAGCTAGCACTATTGCTTCAGAGTGCTTGAGCATCTTGGAATGGTAACTTCTGAAGGCTTCGCTTGCTCCCTTCACCTTTTCCCAATGGGCTCTGTTGAGAGCCATCACCTGAAGAAGCTTGGGGGAAGCCTGGGACATTTTTTTTTAACAAACTCCCAGAACATTCCACCTAGTATGACCAGTTTAAACAAGTATTGGGAAAGTTACTTTTTTGAACTACCTTTCCCAGAATCCTCCACCTAGAGAATAGTACATTAAAATGTACTATTCTCTAGTACATTGATTAATGGTTTCTTTTAAGTTATATATATGGTTTGGGGTTTTAATTTGTTTATAATGTATGAAAATGTAAAGATAAAAAATGTGGTTATATTGTTATATTGGTTAATAAAAAAGATTTGAACACAATAAAATGTTTCTGAATAGTTACTGATATGGGCTGGGGGAAGAAAGGGGAAAAGGAGGTGTTAACAGGGATATTTTGGCCAGAAATAAGAGAATAACATGTTAAAATATATTTTTATAGTTGCAGATTGATATTCCCAATCTGTAAACCTTTTTAAAAAGCAAATGTATTTCTCCCCTTAAGAACAGAACTGCTCTTACTGTTATTAATCTAAGTTGTTGGTTTCTGTTGAGGTTAAAGAAGATTTCATTGCAATATATTAAATAATCTAAATATAACCCATTCATTTTAATCAAATGGAGATTAAAACTACCATAGACCCAGTTAAGAAACCATACATTCATATGAGGATTGCCTATTAATTTCAACACTCTGTGTTTTAGTAAATGCAGATGGATACGCACATATACATATACTGTACATATATATGAGTGCATGGTTATGTGACCAGAATTGTTTATGCATTAGAAAGACATCGAATTAAATGGTAAAATGATTTATTACATTTAAAAAAATTGTGTTACTAGTAGTTATGTGTTTTGTTTTGTTTTTAATAATCTTATGCCTTAGTTGTCTTCCAAGTGTATTATTACCCCTACCCAAGGCACATTGTGGCTGGGGATGATGGGGCTTTTAGTCCTTCATATCGAAAGGTTGGGGAAAAGTGCTATGTGCACTTACATGGAAGTTTCTTCTGAGTATAAACTGCATAGGACTTTTCCTGTAAACCTAGCAGTGCTCTTTCTGGAGATGTTTAAACTGGTTTAACGTTTAAGAGTTGACACAGTTGATTCTCCTATGAGCTGGGATTGCTTCCTTTACCTCTGTGTAAAACGTTTCTTCACATACCTGGGCAAATGACTGCCTGAAGAAAATCTCCAGGATGTCCTTCCTTTGCTGCTTGGTGACTGCCTTCTGCAGCAGCTGCTGTTGTTTCATCTCAGATATGTGGATAGAAAGCCCATTCCTTTCCAGATAGGTTTTCAGCTGCCCAAGAAAGTCCTTGCATTCTGCCTCTCCATTAAACATTAACACCTGTAAGACAACAGCTGGCATCCTGTTAGTGACACATGTAGGTGTACATTGCACTATGCATATGGAAGGTTTTTGTGTGTGTGTGGGAAATGATGTGCAACATGCCCAATTGATGGTGGTGTAAGCAGAGTTGCTTATGTGGGACTGCTACACATGTAGTAAAATATTAAATATATTTATACATTAAAGTACACAGAGTAGCACGTGAGTGTGCTTTGACACTATGTATTGCCTTTCTGCATTGCACATTTCAATTGCACAGTGAGCCGTGCACACTGACCATTACTCCAAATCTTATCATGCTATGTTGATATTCAACATAACACAACTCCACCAGCAGATATTTCTGCTACACTGAAGCAATGGAAGCCAATGAGTGAAAGAAGCTCTCAGTTTGATGTAGGGTTCTTGTCAATCGGAAGCCTGTAGCATCTAGCATCTAAGTGGCACTTACAACAACATGTTGCAACAGGGGGTGCTTCTGTTCAAAGTTCCAGACAGTGACGCCCTCTTCTACCAAACTCTATTCCATTTCCCTTACCACCCCCACCCCCACTTTCAATTCTCCCACTCTAAAAGACAGTTGGCCACTCAACAACCAGAGGTGACCCAACCTCTCTCATCCCTGGAAGCAAAAAGCAAAATGCTTCCTGCCCACTTTTGCACTGGTTGTGGTACACCCATGCCCCCGCCAGTGGAGAACAGGGACCCCTCCCTGTCCACCTGCCTGCCAACTGAGAAGGTGGCTTGAGAAGGATAACGTGGTAGAGGTCACTCACTACTGAGAAAGATGCTATGGTACCCACACAAACGGGGAAAGATGTGGCACTTCCACCCATATCCTAGTTTTGGAGAGCTGTGCAGAGTGGTGGCAATGGCTCTCTAGAGTACCTAGGGTCCTTCCAGAACGTGAGATTTGCCTCTCCCAGTGTCCTGATGCCTGAGACCATTGTCCCACTGAAGCTAATGGCAGAGTTGGCTCTGCTAAGCACATACATAGAGCTCTCACTGGACTGTTTTTCTGGTCCACCCACTAGTTTTTCTACCCCGATACTTTTCTATTATTTCTGCAACCCAGTGGCTTCCCTTAAACTTGATAACACTTTCCTTTTTCTGCATGGGTGTTTCCATTTTGGCTGCCTAAGGGCTCCCACTCCAAGAAGGAGTTTGCTGTTAGGGTACAGATTGGCTCAGAATTGCAGACTTTGATTGAAAAGTTTGCCTCTTCCACTAGATTGAGTACTTTTTGGTTGGTGTTAAAGCTTCTGTGGCCCATTAATAGTTCCTAAGTCTTGCAAGAGTCTGGTAGGATGAAAAGACAAGATAGAAACATTTTCAGTATATCTAACGTTAGAGATGTTGCGTACCAGGTCGTATTCTTTGGGGATCTTCAGAAGTAAAGTCTTGTTGCCTTTATTGTTAGATAAGACCGTCTCAACTGGCTGTTGGCTTTTCAAAGTGATGATTCGAAGCACAGACAACTTGCTGTCAAGAACTTTGATCAGCCTGCCTTCATGCAGCTGTACATAGACGGGACAACTAGGAGTCTTGGTGTCTTGCCATTCAAAGGCTGGGGGAAAAGAACCATATCAGTTGAGCTTGAAAGGTTACTTTTATAAAAGTAATTCATTACATTCCAAGACATCTCTGAAAGTAGTAAGTTACCATTATAGTTACATAAAAGATAAGAAGGGTCCTGATAGATTAGAAGGAAGATCTTTCTTGTCCACACAGTTTCCCATGGTTTCTTTCACATTATATAGTTATAGCACTTTGCCACTTTAATTGTTGTCATTCCATTCTATGGAATTTTGGAATCTGAAGTTTCATGAGGTAGTTAGAATGCTGTAGCACCTCTAAAAACTACAGATCATATGATTCCATAGGATGCAGTCTGGCAATTGAAGTGGTATCAACAGAGGTGTAACTACAGTGGGGGGCATGAAATTTTCCCTCAGCCTTTAAATTTCTAGCTCTGCAATGAGTGAGAGGCTGAAAATTATTCACACCTGGAGCTCTTATATTTTCTTTGTGTGCATTTCCTTGCTAGATGGATTAAATAGTTCTTGGCATTCTTTCCAACTCTATAACTCTATGATTCTGATTATAGCGAACTGCTTTCAAGTTCTGGATCATCTGTCTTTCTAACAAGCACGCGTGACTGTATAAGGAGACTGTGAGGAACCTGAACACACCCATGAGACTAGGAAGCCTGAAGGAAGAAGAGTGAAGAATGTTCTTAAGACATATTTTGTCAGGAAACCTCTTGAAAAGAGAAACACCATATGCTATGGAATGTGGAAACAAGATATTATGAAAGGACTGCAGTCCTCTAATAGAGCATATCCTTGTCTTTGCAGGGGATCTGAGTTCAACCTCTGGCATCTCTACATAAGGCTGGGGAAAAACTTCTCTGTCTTGTAAATGGCTAGATGGACCAATGTTTGTATTTATTACAGAAAGTTTCCCATGTTCCTAGCACATTGGCTGCTTCCCAGAGGTGCCTTCAACTTACCTCCATTTATACTCTGCTCATATATTTGTAGATAAAGCAAGCATTATATGAAAACAGAGCCAGTGTCTCCCTGGCAATCCCATCTGAACAATCTAAATGTAATAGTGCAGTCCCCGGAGAGTAGAGAAGAGAGGTGCCTGTAATAATATTGATTCTGCTTTGGGAAGTGCCTCACCTGGTGTTCCTTCTGCATTTACTTCTGTGTGGTCAGAAGGGTTTTGCCTCTTCTGTAGTTTCTTGAAATTTCTCCTCCGGCTGGCGGCAACAATCCAGGCAATAAACAAACTTACTGCAAAGACACCAATACGGCAAGGCTCAGTGATAGAATAAGTCACAGAAGCCACTGTTGACCCCTTTTGCCAGGCCTGGCATATGGTTGGCATCCCAAAGGCTGATACCCCTGCAGCAAGCGATATTAATTTTCTCTTCCTTGCTGATGCTCCATTCATCTCCCCTGTCAAGCCTTGAGTGGGCCTATGCCCTACTTATGCTTGTTAAAGATTCCAGGAGTTGTAGTCAAAATAATGACATCTTTTCTAAGCTTGAATCCCCAGCTGGCCTTTGAACTGCTATGAGACAGTACTAAACTCAGAATTAATTCATGATCAACTCATAATATAAACACATCCAGAACTATTAAAGATAGCATCCCTTAGGACACACACCCAGCCCAACATTTCCCCAGGCTATGAGGGAACCATCAAAATCTGGACCGCAACAAACCTAGAGGAAAGCAGCACAGTGCCGTGATGGTAATTCCAAATCCGGCTCCACTCCCTTCAAAATAATCTAGGATGGTTAGAGGCACACAGGGTGGCAGTTGCTGTTTATTCACTGGCCAGGGAAGAAGACATGGAGCTTCTGAAAAGAAAGATAAAAAAGCAGGAGTCTCGTCATTTGCTCGTCCCTAAGAACAGTCCCTTACAACTGTAAACAAACCAGCTAACATTTGTTCCCATTGGACTTGACATTTGCACCCAAACCCACCCAACTTTTGTAACGACTTGATTTGATTTCTCCTCCTTTGAAGACAAAATGCCAAAAACTGCCCCAGGTTCTTTGGCTGACAGAGATGGCATTTACTTGGATATTTGTGTGTTTGCTATCTTTTCTCATTTTCCCTCTGTCTCGTTCCAGCAGACAAACAATGCCTCGTGTGATCTGGATTTACAGGTGTGGGTAAGCAGAAGGGATCGTGTGTGTCGTAATTCTGGAAATTACACCATACTGCAACAATGGACTGGCAAGATGTTAGCATTCCGACATGAACATAATAAAACTGCTCAGCAGAGTAAATAATACTGTCTTTATACCAGGTTGGAAGCAGGAATGTCATAAAAATGCTCCTGCAGCAAACATCACAGGGCAGGGTGCATGAGAAAAAGCCAGTGTGGAAGCAACTTGCATCCCTCTTTGCCCTTGCCTTTCATTCAAAGCTGGCTCCAGGCCTTTTGACTCACTTTACTGATCCATCTCCACTAAAAGCCATCAAATTCTAAGTATAAAAATATCCCAGGAACACTGGGGGCACAAATTGCCTATCCCTGGGGATAAGCTATAGTAGAATCTAACTACATTTCCCAGTTTGGATGGAACCACAAACTTCAGGTAGTTGCAAACAGAAGTGCATATTTCTCACCTCCTTCTTGCAACCATGCTACAGGACGATGCTTGTACATGTAAGTCTAAACTGTGGATTAGCCTTAATGCTATTCTCAGATCACTATAATCCCCCGAACTTGTGTAAGGGAAGGACATTTCTAGGTGCATGAAACTATTCTTTGTTAGGCCTACTGCATTTTGATTTAGATCTTTTATCATACAAGTATACTTCAGTTAACAAAGCAGATGTGCTCCTGAACATTACTTTTTTAACAGGAAAATTTGGTACCAGAAGCTGAAATTACGTGGAAAGAACAGTGATATGCTACAAAAAAAGAAGAGCCACTGAACATGTTTCAGCAAACGTTTTAGTGAAAAAAGTAATAACATGTACCTGTGAAAGAAAACATCTAAATGTACAGATCTATGCTTTTTAAAAAGTATGCTTGGGGGAGCTGGTGAGGCAGGCTTATTTGGTCTTCCCTTTTCTCTCTGTTTTGCTGTTCACACTTGATCAGTAAGGATTTAGAGACAGCTGCTGTTTGTTTTGCCTGTTGTAGGCAGGCACCCACAGTTATAGTAAGATCAGCTAAAATAAAATCCCGCCGCTTCCAAGCTCAAGCTTTTATTGCATTGTTTACTGCAGAAAGTCTGCAACCTGACACCAAAAGACTGTGTTTCTCCTCCTTCACCATTCTTCTAATACCAAAGCTGCTAAAAAAAAGACACCCAGCCAGACACAGGATGAGATGGCCTAAATAGCTTAAAGGCACCAGATCCCTTCTGATCTTGGAAACTAAGCAGGGTCAGCCCTGGTTAGTACTTGGAGGGGAGAGCAGCAATAAATACCAGGTGTTGTAGGCTATCTTTCAGACGAAAAGACTGGCAAAAACATGAAAGTATTCCTTGCCTAAGAAAACCCTATGAAATTCATGGGGTCACCATAAGCCAATTTGAAGGAATATACAAACAGAGAGACAGATGCCATATAAAAAGGAAAGGGGGTCTGGGAGGCATAAAAAGACTTTGTGAAAAACCGAGATATGCTTGCACATATAAAAATATGTAAGTGTTACATAACCATGCAGTAGTTTCACAGACAGAACACACGCGCACAGACATATTACAAACATAAGGCAAACTATGGAAGGAGCCAACAAAAATTTAAGCATACAAGAAATAAAACCATTCTGTAACGCAAAAGGAGTAACCATCAGTATTAACACAAAAATCTTATTTTTAGACCATAATTTAGTATTACTTAATGATGGATAATAACTATCATGATGGAACCCAAGAAGCTTTCTTACACTGAGTCAGACCACTGGTCCATCTAGTTCAGTGTTGTCTGTTGTGACTAACAGTGGATCTTTGTGGTTTCAGACAGAAAACCAGCCCTGCCTAGAGATGCCTGGTATCTTCTGTATACCAAGCACGTGCCCTACCACTGAATTGCAATCCATTCCTTCTCTTTCTGTGAGAAAATAAGTCTTCCAACAAGTTTAGCATGGACATGTCTGGGCAAAGGTCATAGTATGGCTCTTTTTGGGATGCAATAAGGCACATCTCTCAGTGATCAAGAGCTGAGAACACAAATACTCACCCTCACTGATTTGAAACACGTTTGCTTGAATATCCCTTGAATTTGCATAGGTCACAGCGGCAAGGACATCATGGAATTTGGTGTCTTGGATTTCTTTAATCTCTTTATCAGAGAATAATCTAAGGAAATGTAAAAAAAAATAAAAGAAGTTTAACCTGCTGCCATCTCATTTTTTAAATAAGAGACCCCATCCTTGGAGTATCTTACTGAACAGCCTTTCCCAAACTCAGACTGCTTTCAGTGCAACACTCCTCATTCTTAGTAATCACTTTCTGTGTTGTCTCCCTTCCTCTGCTATATTGCAGCATTTTAGTTCTGCCTCCTCCAAACTGGCTTCCACTTCTTCCACTCCCCACCCTCCGATTCCTACCATCTCCAACCAGACATTTTGCTTTGAACACTTTGAGGAAGTATACTGCATTTGATTTATAAAGAAACTACTCAACAAGCGGGATTATTTGTCCTTCTAGAGCAGCACTGTCTATTCTAACTAGAAGCAGCTCTCCAGGAAAATCAGAGAAAGCACAGCTTCCTTATCTTTTGTTACCTGACTCTTTTAAGTGGTAATACTGAGGACTGAATGTGGCCTATGGTAGTAAAGCCAGTATAATATGCAACGGTTAAAGCAGTGGCTCTTAGCATTTGGTCCTCCAAATGTTTCAACTTCATCTCCCAGAACTCCTTACATTAGCCATACTGGCTGGGACTTCTGGGAGAGGAAGTTCAAAACATCTGGAGGATCCAAAGTTGAGAACCACTGGGTGAGAGTGTTGAGGATCCAAAGTTGAGAAGCACTGGGTGAGAGTGTTGAGGATCATAAGTTGACAACCATTAGGTGAGAGTGTAGAGGATCATAAGTTGAGAAGCACTGGGTGAGAGTGCTGAGGATCATAAGTTGACAACCATTAGGTGAGAGTGTAGAGGATCATAAGTTGAGAAGCATTGGGTGAGAGTGTTGAGGATCATAAGTTGACAACTACTGGTTGAACTGAGACAAGGGAGAACCAGGTTCTAATACTCACCAAGCCATGAAGCTTAGTGGATGACCTTGAGCCTGTCTCTCTCAGCCTAACACACCTTACAGGGATGTTGTTATAAAAATAAACAGGGATGCTTCCTTGAACTCATTGGAGGAAAGGTAGGATCAATAAAGCAAATAATTTATTTATACTTGCCCTGTTTCTTAAGGCAACTGGAGTGGGACACAAGTTGCCTTACATATAACCCATAAATAAATAATAAATAAAGTGGTCCCTAAATACCCTAAAGGCACCAGATCCTGTCTTGTCCTGGAAGCTAAGCAGGGTCAGCTGTGGTTAGTACTTGGATGGGAATATCAGGGCCCGTAGAGTATATTTCAGAGGAAGGAACTGGCAAAACCATATCTGAATACTCCCTGCCTAACAAAACTCTATGAAATTTATGGGGCTGCCAAAAGTCAACAGGCAGCTTTGAAGGTCCATACACACACACATTCCATCTCAGTTTCAGATTCAGCAAGCCAGGTACATCCTCACATTCTTTGAATGAGGCCCTCTCAGTACCATATGGATACACACAAGTGCCAGCTAGTGTGGGTCACTGGAGAGGGCTTCTGGTACCTGCAGCCAACTTGTGTCCCATCTTTGCAAGGTAACCTGCTACCACACAGAGGCACACGGCCTTTGTGTGATAGCATGCAAAGGCCATGTGCCTTTGTGTGCATACATGCACATCCCAAGTCACCTGGTCAATGTATGGTGATCCTATGAATTTCACAGGTATTTCTTAGGAAAAGAATATTCAGAAGTGATTCACGGTTGCTGTCTTCTGAAATATAGCCAACAATATCTAGTATTCCTTGGTGCTCACTCATCCAAGTACTAAGTAGGCCTGATCCTGCTTAGCCTCCATGTGCATATGCTCATTCTCAAAAAGTTGATCAGCTCTTCATACCCATTCTTGATGTTTTCAAACCAGAAACGGTCACCATCTCGTAAGCGGACAAACTGGTCCTCAATTATAGCATGGAAAAGGGTTCCATTTGTTTCCAACAGGCCCCCAATCGACAGCTCCAGCTGGTCCAGGTCGTTGTTATACATGGCTGCTACCTCCTCAAGAAGCTGAGAACAAATCACAAGTTAGTTATCAGCCCCAAGAGGATAGGATTAGTAGGTGAAGGAACAGTCAGGAGGAGAGAGGTGTGTGTGTGTATGTATGAGGTGTGAATTTCAGGATTATACTATATGTTCTCCCATGAGTAGTGTGAATAGAATATGAGTGATGTGAGTGGTGTGAATAGAATTCATGCTCCCACTCTCCCCACCCACTGCCATGAGTTTCAAACACTATCTCTTTTGCCCCTTGCCAAATTCTCCAGCATTTCACAGATGAAAACCAGGATACATGTGGTCTAGCAATATCAGAAGGTGTTCAAAATGGCAAAAGTTACTAATGAGGAAGAACACACAAGCTAGGAGAAGCTGCAACAGTTGGCTTTTGCTTGAGTCTATTGAGAAGAGCAAGATTTTGCCTCCTTCTGTCTTTTCCCTGCTCCCTCCCCAACTTACCTGAGCCCCAACTACTTTTGCACTTTGAGCTCAGTCTGAACAGTTGTGTAGGGATGAGGGGGTTCACCCCCAGCAGCAATGTTTTTGGGGCATCCTAGGTCATACCCACGTCCCCACGCGCTGTGGCCATGCTCCCCTCCCACCTCTTCTCCGTATACTCCATGCTCCACTGCTGAGTTTGAAGCAACTAAAGTAAGAAGAGGATGAAGTGGGAGACTGGGAAGAGGCAAGATAAACTGGGATATATTAAAAGCAGCTGAAAAATCAGGATGAGAGAAGGTTAACTGGGACTGTGCATGCCAAATCAGAGCAGCTGAAAGGTCTGCCTTTTCTAGGATGCAACTCCAATCTCAGAGAGGAGGGACCTTTCTGCGCTACACTACTGTAGTGCTATTATTCCACTTTCACCATCCTATGGAATCCTGGGGTTTGGAGTTTAGGGAGGGGCATTCAGAATTCTCAGCCAGAGAGCTCTTTGGCCTCAGGAAACTACAAACCTCAGAATTCCACAGGATGTTGAAAGTGGAATAGCAGCACTATAACTGTAGCATGGAAAGGCCCGAGGTCACCAAAGAAACATCTCCGGTTGTTGGGAGGAAGCAGGACAGAGAATCCAAGAAGGGTCACAGTTCCCTATCCAGGACTTCACATTGGAATTTCTTCTTCTTCCTAAGGCTCTGAAAGATGTTCTAGATGCCATTGCCATTGTTTTCTTATTTCTATAGATAAACTGTCCTGTCTTACCTAGGAGTTCAGGTAAGTGTGTTTGAAATTTGGAAATCTGAGCCAGGGTCTTTCCCACTTACTCCAAACACACATAATGATTACAGGGTGCTAGTCGTGTTTCTTTATTTCAAAAATATTTTACCCTGTCTTTGTGTCCCAAAAGGTCAAAACTGCCTACACAACCAGATTATTGGGTTGGGCGGCAGATTTATCTATGGAATGCAAACATACTAACTGTGTTAAAGGAACGGGCATCCTTTACTCTGCCTGTTCTGAAATCTTTACACAAGAAGTGTGTGAGAGATCCAATCTCTTTTCGGCTCTTTTCATGTGGTAGCCAACTTAATACTCCTGAGAAGCCCCCAACCCATCCAATGGGCAGAGATTCGAGGGTCTTCTCCCACTGTTGCTCTCAAGCAGCTGGCAATGAAAAGTAAATTGCTTTTGAACATGGAGGGTCCAATGCACTATTGAGTCTAAATGGCTATTGATGAAACCATACATTTCTCTAAGCCCCTTTTAAAGCCAGCTCAGACAGTGCCCCTTGTTTCAGATTCATAACTTAGGAAAGTTACTTTTAGATTACAACCTCCTACATCCTCCAGCCAGCTAACCTGGCAGGGGGATTCTTGCTGTTGGCCAGAATCAAAAGTAGGTTGGGCTTGGCCCTAAGGTACTTGAACTGGTACAGTTGCATCCTACAGATTCCTGGGATTTCTAGTTTGGTGATGTGCTAATATTGTCTGGCAGAGAATACTAAGTGCTTCACAGAAATACAAATCCCAAAGGATGGAGTCACGGCAGTTAAAAAGCAGCATCAAAGTGCTATAATTGTGTAGTGTGAAACAGACCGTAGAGTTTAGCAAAGTTATGCTTTCAAGCACAACTCCTAGAATCTCCTAGCCAGCATGATCAATGACCAAGGCCAGTGACCAAGGCTAATGACATGCTGGATGATAGTTCTGGAGCTGTAGTGGCGGGGGGGGGAGTTTGTAAGTTGTAGCTAGAAGAGAGGAGTACAGTGCTGTCCCTGTATCTATATATACAGACTCTCTATCTCTGTTAAAGTCCTGCTAACAAGGGAGAAAATACACCCTCACTATGGGACATGCAGTTCCTATCTCCTCTGGTAGAGTAATATACCCTCCAACAATTTACAGATACTTGCCAAACAAGTGTGGTGAAGATGGTAAACATTATTAATGAGGAAGAACGCACAAGGTAGAAGAGGCTGCTGCAGTTTGCTTTTGCCTGAACCTACTGGGAAGGGCAAGATTCCACTCCTTCCTCTCCCCCACCCCAGACTTAAAAGGTACAAACTACTTTTACATTTTGAACTCAGTTTGTACCAAGTGAAATAAACCCAAGGATGAAGGGAGAAAGTGAGGTAAAGTGGGATTATTAACTGGGACTCTCCCTGCCAAACTGGGACATTTAGGAGGTATGCAGTACCGTTTGGTTCTCCTGAGGGATTTCCTGCCACTTCTTAGCGGCATCGAGCTTGAAGAACTCTCTGGCTTTCTTATAGGTGGATAATCCAAGGTCTCGCCCTCTCTGAATCCAGCTGGCCACAAAGTCCATGCGAGAGTACTTTACTGTCCCATACCAATAATCTGGAAAGGAGAAGCAAAAACAAAATACAGGTTGTCAATGGTGTAGCAAAAGAGGAGAATTCCCAGCAAGAGCAGTCTTGGCCTTTGCACATCACCATTTCATGCTAGTATCTCCCCCATGTGTATAAAGTGGTATATTTATTTGCATCCGAACTGAAAGCTTTAGTGCAGAAGCAAGAACTGAGGATTAATAATAACCTGAATCTTCTGTGATAATACATTAAACCAAGCTAAGTTCTTGTTTCCCTCTCTTATTTCATGTTTTTTGTTGTTCTGTTAAGGTCTAGGCTTACATAACTAGTTCTAGTTAATTAGTCAACTGTATTACTTGAGGGATGCAAGAACTAAATACAGATTACTATGCTGCCATACGGCAGACAGTTAAGATATATTAATAGAAAATGAAACAGGGGAATTAATTGGGATCTGATTTATTCAGTCTGACGCTTTGTAGAGGGGGAAGTCAGTGTGTTCTATGTAAGATCCCTTGTATATGTTTTATTGTGTGTGTACATAATTTTCCTTTTCCCCCCTTTTTTAATTTGTTTTTCTCTTCTATGTGTATTGGTCCTTTCTACATAACTTATGTTCAATCCACTGTCAACACTTGTTCAATCCATTGTCAACAGTTCTTTCTTTGTTTTCTTACTCCCATGTGAAATTATAATAAACATATTTTTTAAAAAAATAGAAAATCTATTTCATGCTAGTATCTTCCCCATGTGTTTACAGAGGTACCCAGTTAAAAAAGGAAACTTTCTTGCAAAACCTATTAAGGAAGCAGATTAATCACATGCAATGTACTGAAGGCAATGATTCTCAAATTTCCATAGATGTTACAAGATACTCTCCTACCTGAATCAGGTAGCACTGCTTCCTCCATTTTAGCTCACCTCAGTGCCTCAATGCAAAGCATTGTGAGTGAGATGGCAAACTGCTTGTAGCATTGCAACGTGGCTGGCCTCTGTGGCTTCCACATACACAATGCTTTACCAAGATGAAGGTCAGTGTGACACATATGGGTTTGGTGGGGCCTCTGAAGCAAGACATTGACCCAGCTGTTCAAGAGATCATTTCTGGGATGAGGTTTAGGGGCCACTATGGAGGAGGCCATGTCCTCATTTCCTATTCATTTTACTAATCTGAATGGCAGCCAAGATATAGGACCTCTGACGCTGACCTTGGGCAAATTCATATGACTGTGGGCAGTCAAAAGGAAGCATGAATGTGGGTTACTGGGCAAGTCACTGAAAAAGTCTGCTAGTTCCAAACAACAGTCCTTCCTCTGTAACAAACACTGGGCAAACCATTTCTTGTTCTTTATGACAACTTCTCAGGTTTTCAGTAAAGATAGAACTGCCCCTTTTAACCATCAAACAAGAGATAGATATTAGAATAATTTGTTGCTGTTTAAAGGGAGAGGAATAAAAGGTCTACCTCGGAGATCTTCAACCACAATATTGTCCTCTTCTTCAGCGATTTGAGAGCTCATCCCCAGCAGCAGATCATCCACATCCTTAGCTGTCTTGAGATTGGGATTCTGACCAGGACAGAAAAGACCCAAAGACTCAATATAAATAAGATGGAAAACCTCTTTCAACCCAAGAGCCAGATTCAGCTTCTCAGAAATTCTCACCCTCCAACTGCCTTGATTAGGCAAGGACAGCTCTGATTAATCTCTGCTGTCCCACTTTCTCAGATACTTTTAAAATGTCCCAGTTTCTTTCTCTTCCTCCCACTTTCCCCCTTTGTCCTTAGCTTACTTTAACTTCTGCAAACTGAGTTCAAAATGCAAAAATGGTTCACACTCAATAAACCGTACAGAGAGGAGAGGAAGGCCCTTATCACAGGACACCGTCGTAGCACGATATTCCACTTTAACCACCACTGCAACAACCTGTGGAATCCTGGGATTTGCAGTTTAGGGAGGGGCATTTAGAATTCTCCGCTAGAGAGCTTTTTGGCCTCAGTAAACTACAAACCCCAGAATTCCACAGGATGTTGCCATGGAAACTTGCCCTTCCCAGTAGACTCAGGTAAAAACAAACTGCTGCAGCCTCTTTTAGCTTGTGGTTCTTCCTCAATTGTAACTCTTGCCATCTTGACTACACTCTGATGTTGCTTGGTCACACATATCCCTGTTTTCATCTGTGAAATGTTGGAGTGTATGGGAATTTAGTATCTATCAACCTCAGCCCATAAAGCAAGGATATTGGACTGGGGAAGACTAGCCAACACACCAACTATCAATGGCTCTCTAGGGTTCCAGATAAGAATCTTCCCCAACCCTACATGGAGATGCAAGGGAGTGGACCTGGGTAATTTGGCATGCAAAGCATGTGCTCCCCCACTGAGTATATATACCAATATTGGAGCAATCTGCCCAATACACTGTCCTGTTATTTCTGTCTATTTCATTAGCTGAATATTTGCTTTTAGTTAGAAATATGTGCTTAGTTATTCTTCTATAGCTCAGAAGAAGCAAAGCCCATACCCCTCGGCTCCAGTAATTGTTGCATAGGCGGAGTGCTGTTGAATAGTTGCCACCTGTGTTAATCACATCTCGGAGAGTACACTTTATGTCCCTAAAGATAAAGAAAAGAAGAAAAAAGTGAGTTGACAAGAATGTTTGTGTATAATGTCCACTCTCTCTGACTATAAAGCAGAGCTTGGAAAAGTTACTTTTAACCTATTTATTTATTTCCTGCCTTTCTCCCAACATAGGATCCAAAGCAGGATAGAATATCTTACATAACACAACTAAAAAGGTCTCTTGATACAAAAGTTAAAACACCATTCAACTAAACTTTCATTTTAAAAATGTAAGTTAAAGATATAAGCTAAAAGCAGTTTTAAAAACACAAAAAAATAGAAATAGAAACACACACACACACACCGTGCAATTGCTACAACATATTACAAAAGCTTCCTTAAAGAAAAAAGGTCTTGACCTGTTGGTGGAAAGACAACAGGGAATTCTGGAAGCTGTGGTTCCTGTAGTAACTCCCCCAAGCTCTGCTCAAGCCTCTACGGACTTCTCATCTGATTGATGCACCAACAGATGCCTGAGACGGCTGGAAGTAAAGCACTTTGCCCCTCACCTCATGTAGATCCCAGAGGGGACCATGGTACCCAAGAAGAGAGATGAAGCCACCAGGAACTCAGGTGAGATCCTGGAATCCACGTGCTGCTTGTAACCTACAACACAGAGAACAAGGGATGCCAAAATGTGTGGTGAGTGAACAGTACAATCCCAAATTTTAATCAACTAGCTAAGGTCCTCTCTCAAATCTTAGAATGAGCTAGCATGGCAATAGTGTGAAGGCACATGACCTCAGTGGCCTTGCTGAAGGTAAGCAAGCCTGATGCTGGTGAAAATCTAGATGGGAGACTGAATGGCAAACTTGCCTTTTGCAGTGGAAGGAAGAGAGGGGGCAAACTTGTTTATGAACTATAGCATTTCTAAACCGCCCTTCATCTATATGGGCACCCAGGGCAATATAACAGAAGTAAATGAAGCAATAAAATGCTATCAAACACTCCAAACAGATTTTCAAGATAAAGAAGAGCAACACAAACAGGCAGAGTTAGCTAATCTAAAGCTCATGATCTGGTGCCAAAACTATGGCAATGTTAGGCCCAGGAGCACCTCCAGAAAGAGAAGGCATGCCAAAGTGGGGTGCTACAATGAAGAAGGCTCCCCTCCTTGCTGGTACACAGTCAACCCATGGGCAGGCCGATAGCATAATATCAGCAGCTTCTGCTGGACTTAAATCCTCTCTCCCCACTGCTCTCCCCTTTCCTTGTGCGTCTTGTCTTTAGACTGCAAGTCTGAGATCAGGGAACTGTTTTTTTCTTGTTCTTTTTCTTGTAAAGCACCATGTACAGTGATGGTGCTATATAATTAAATAACAATTACAATAGTATAATACAATTTTACTATTTTTAAAATTATTTTATTATTATTTTTGTTGTTGTGAGAAATCCCTGCGTAAGGAAGAAAGACAACAAATATTCAGGGATTTATAAGGTTTTTACCTAAAGATATAAGTAGGATATGGTAGCTTTAGAGCTTCCTGCTCCCTTCATCTGTGCATACAATGCAAACAACTGGAGGAAAAGCAGTGTACGAGAGTCTCTTCTCCCCATATTATGCACTCTATGTACAGAGAACAGGTGTGGGGACCACTAATACGGACTTAAGGAAGAATGCATGTCATGGGTCCACTCATGAGTTTCATTACACTGTTTTACAAAACTGTGAAACAATTTTTTTTTTCTAATTACAATTCCCAGCTATTTTGGGAATTGCAGTCTAAAAAGTAGTGTTTCCAAGATCTGCTCTTTTGGGAATGTCTGAATTGGGATAATGTGCCAATCACATATATGCATATACTGGGAAACTATAATTGATTCCAAACTTTTCCCTGCAATGAATAAAAATAAAATGAAATCTGCCCTGTGCTATAATCTCTGAATGCATAGGAATGTATCATCTTTGCCCTCCCTATTGAACATGGCACATTTCTTGTGGCAACCAGTACTGCACCACAAACTCCCTTCCCACAACACCCTGCTCTACTACATGACTCCTACTCACCATCGTAGGGTGTGATGTTGTCCTTTTTCAGAAATGTCGGCAGCCACTCATACAGCACAATGTTCTAAGAAAGGAAGAAGGACGATGTGATACATATGGACGTGGAGAGCTGTCTTACGCTAAGTCAAGCCCCATCTAGCCTAGCATCTCTCAACTGGATGCCTGCAGAAGCAATGGATCATACCTCCCATCACCCACAACTCAACCATATCTTTCCCACATGCCTCACTCACCTGGTAAGTGGCAATCACCCGTTTGCGGGCATGTTGGAACAGATCTTCATCTGACCAGCTGGGGTTCTGTTTGGCAAGTTTTTCTGCCCAGTAGTTATGGTAGCGAAACCAAACAATGCCTATGGCTTGCAGAAATAGGTTTTCATTTCCTTTAGCATTTCCAAAGTCTGGGGTGGATTCAAGGGGAAGAAAATAGTGAGAGGTCAAGAAACTGAGATATATTCCTGGAGCCAGATACCCAAGAGGAGAGAAAGATGATGTCTTTGCTCTTTGGGCTGCTCTAGAAGTTATATTCATACTACAGAATTACAGCAATATTATTCCACTTTAATTGCCATGGTTCTGTCCTAGGGAATCCTGGGATTGGCAATTTAGGAAGGGGTACTTAGAGTTCTTCGTCAGAGAGCTCCAGTGCCTCACCAGACTATAAAACCCAGGATTCCACAGGACGGAACCCTGGCAGTTACAGTGGAATAATAACACTGTAATTCTGTTGTGTGAACAGGTCCTTAGAGGACTGTCCAGTGTTGTATTAATTGGAATCTGGACAATACATTCAGAAATGCTGGGACTGTACCACTTCAGAATTCACGTGGGGAAGTCCCTACATGCCAAAAATTCATGGTCTGTAGAAAGCTAGTGTGACAGGGGAAGTCTCACTGCTTTTATAAGCATATGGAATATTATTTTGTAGCTCTCCATCAGCAAAGTGAGGCACCACTGTCCCAGGAATAAGACTGTATCACATGGCAGTTTTTGTGAATGCCATATGGAGGATGTCCTAGGCCAAATAGTCCCTTCTGATTGGCAAATAAAACAGATGAGGCATCATAAACATATATAGAGCAATAAAATATTTGGATTTTCTGGAGTGAATATAATTGCATGTCAGGTGCACATAAAAATGCAGGAATTGCTCATTAAACTTTATACCCCTTTTCAGTTTATGAAAAACAATGTAAGAGGGAGACAATGGCAAACCACTTCTGAGTATGGAGTGTATGAACTGTATTTTTTAAAGAAGTAATTGGGACTCCACCTGGTGTCGTGATCCGAGTCCCAGAGACCAGAGTTTGTTTTCCTGCTTGGCCATGGAAACTCACTGGGTGACCTTGGGTCCATCACACACTCCCAGCCCCAGAAAATCCCGTGATAGGGTCACCTGAGGATTGCCATAAGTCAGAAATGACTTGAAGGCACACAACAAAAGCAACAATAATAATTTTCCATGCTCTATCTGGGCATCCTTCATTCATCTCCTTCCCTCTCTTCTTCACAGGATCTCAGTGCAATACAAAAGAGAAGCTGTGTCTTGAGCTTTGCTTACCTAAGATTCCTTGAGTCCCGCCCTGTCCTGTGGCTGGATCCAAAGCCTTCCACATTAAACTATTTGCCTTGGTCTGCTTTGGAAACTCTTGGCCTGCTCCAGAAAGCAGCATTCCTCTTGAGAAGCTCCTGAGAGAATCACTCCAGGAATGGGATGGGCCATAGATGGCACTGCCATCCAACCACCCTGTGACACTATTTATCTGTTAAGAGAGAGAGAGAGAAATGGAGTAGGTGAGCTGGTTTGTTTTCTGTCTCTGAACAGGTTGGATCAGGTTGCTTCAACTGCTGAGGCTAGGGAAGGCAGTAACTTTACACAGGATGTTTGAAAGGCTGGGATCTTTGAATCTGCGATATGGAAATTCTTGACTCTCCTTGGGTGTTCATCTCGTTCAGTTCAGTAGCTCTTTCTCATGGCATGTTCTTCCGAGACTGAATCTGTGTTCTCCTTTTAATTAATAATGGGCAAATCTGACAATCTGTGGTCAATCTTAGCCAAAATTTTGAAATGTTAATATTTTGGACCTATAACCCCTGTCCAAGCAACTTTTCTCAAAAGGGTTTTTCCAAAAAGTTCTCAAAAGGTAACTTTCCAAGGAACTTTTCTCGAAGTAACTTTAAAACAGAACAAAATTAACTTTTTCTGACTGTGCTGGCTGGAGGAATAAGGAATGTCGTAGTCCAGTAAAGTGATTTTTCTAAGCAACTGTCTTAATTCCCTACCAAAAGAAGTTAGGTTGGCTGCATTTCTTTCAAGCTTTTGGCAGACAGATAAAACAGTGCCATTCTACATGGTCTTTAATGCTTGAAATTGCACTGTTTTAAACCAGTATTTTAGGATTGTTTTTAGACTTTTTTTTAAAAAAAGAAGAATATTTTACTGTGTTTTTCATTTTCAAAATATTTCTACAGTGTTAATTGCTTTTATTTTTCCACCACCTCAGGAACCCTTGTGAGTTGCAAGGCAATACAGAAATACTTTAAATAAGTAATAAATAAAACTACAGCTTCTTTGAAATAACCCAGCTTTAAACTGTGGTTAACGTAGTTTAAGTTTCAGGAGTAACACTAAACTGTGGTTAATTAAAAGTAGAAGTGCAAGCTTTTAGCCACCTCTTTTACAATATTTGAGGAAAGTTAGATCTGAGAGACTATGACTGACTTTAGATTAGCCAGTAAGATAAATTCCTTAATTTTTCCTTAATTTAAATATACCCTCCTCCTTTCAAGGGGATAATTTCTGTTCTTGAAAATATTCTAAGCAGAATACTTGAGTGTTTTGGGACGTTCTGTCATACCTGCAGGCACCCCTGCTGACTAAACTGGGTTAATTTTAATTGTAGTTTAAGCTTCAGGAGTAACACTAAACTGTGATTAATCAAAACTTTAAATTGTGGTAATGAAGGTGTCTTGTTCCAATGTGCTATGGTTAACTTTAACTGTAGTTTAAGCTTCAGGAGTAACACTAAACTGTGACTAACTGTGATGAAATTGAGTTACTCTGCTAACAGTGTTTCAGCTGCATGAATCCTCTGATATATATGCTAAATTTACCCTTCTCTCCTGCAAACACAGCATGGAACTACA
Source organism: Ctenosaura bakeri (assembly GCA_948474755.1). Lineage (NCBI taxonomy): Eukaryota > Metazoa > Chordata > Lepidosauria > Squamata > Iguanidae > Ctenosaura > Ctenosaura bakeri. The sequence continues at coordinate 773,741 of CAOLHI010000154.1, forward strand.
TGAGAAAGGAGGGGAACTCCATCAAAACTGTACAACCAAATTGTTTTTACCTGCTCCCGGGGATTATTGGGGCTTTGTCCTGTTCCTGGAGCCCACTTCATGCGCTGGAAAGGCAAGACAACATCGCCTGAGCCGGTGGAGTCAAATACGGGATCTCCTTGAGGAACAGGCAAATTTAGGAATTCAGCTGGGCAGCCAGGCTTGATGATCTCTGAAATCTCTGACACAACATGAAAACCTGCCAGAAAAACAGCACCGGAGAGTAGATTACACATGGCATCTAAAGATGCACAACATCCACTTGAATCAGTTCAATGGGCTCGAAATGGTTGAGGCTACCTTGTCCTCCATGAATAACATCTGGTGGTTGCTGTTAAGGATGTGAATTCTAATGTTGTTTCAATCTTTACAAAATCTTACATGAATGGACTAGGCCCATTCCTTCCAAACTAGCAGGAAGACTGGAATATAGTTATCCAGCAGCTTTCCTACTTCTTAATCATTTCAGCATCATTCTTGGCTCAAGAAAGTATAGCAAAATGGTCTGCATATATGTATATTTTTGAAGAGAAAGTGGGTTAGACTGAATCATACTTAGAGCAGACTAGTTGAAATCAATGGTATCTACATTAGTCTAAATATATGGGGATGGACTCAGATTTATACATAGAGCAGAGCCACTGAAATCAGTGGGATTGTTGGTAATCATGACTAACTTAAGCCCCACTGATTCCAGCAGGCTGGGATCTTCTTGGTGTCTTACATGTGTGTAAATTTCCCTATGAAACTGGTTGGACATTTTTGTTTATGCGGAAATCATCATCACCATCTTATTCATTTATATCCCACTTTTTCCCCCAATAATGAGACTCAAGGAGGCTAACACAGATTAAAACTATACAGAAACTTCAAGAAAAGTATAAATATAACAGTTATTTTAAAAACAATTAAATTATTATTTTTTGTCTAAGGAAGCCCTTTGAAATTCAGCAGGTCACCATAAGTTGATAGGGGAGTTGACACATACGCACTATTTATAAAGTTAAAAACATTAAAATTCATTAAGAGGCTATATACAAACCTTAAAAACAGCACTGCACAGCATTAAAAGACCAGCACAATTAGTTTCTAAAAGTCTGATGGCATAAAAATGTCTGAACTTGCTGGTGAAAGGAGAGCAAGGTCAGAGTCACCCTGGCCTCTATCAGGAGGAAGTTCCTAAGTCTCGGAGCAGCATTGAGAAGGGCCTCTCCTCTGAATTGCCATATGCAGTTCAAAGTTGTGGACAAAGAAGTGTGCATGTTGTATATTGGGCATGGATGCACATTGCATCATGCACGGTCATGCAATGCCATTGCACATGTAGATGTGCAGGCAGACATGGTTGTGGATTTGTTTGCGCAACGTCTTAATGCACTAATGAGATAGCACTATGCAGTCCCCACATAATTTGCAAGTGTAAAATTACTTTCTGTCTCTTTGATGTAAGATTGTTACCCTATGTTTTGGGGGGTTCTGGGAGGGGAGCCCAGATTGCCAAATAAAATACCAAATTGGGGAAAATTAGCTGGAGCACTCTTTTGGCTAGCAAGAGGCAGGGTAACTTTGCAAGGATCTTTAAACCCAATGTATACAGCGGTGGGTCAGAGAGCAGCTAGACAAGGTTTTCCAAATAACAGACAATCCTTTATTAAAGACAAAAACACGAGACAAGACATAAACTAACTAGCTGGAAAATAGAAACAGAGGTTTGTTTGGGAAAGGCAATACGACCTGTCTCGTAGTCCTGGAGAGAAGTAGGGATCCAGGGAAGAAAGCTCAGCGTGGGGAGCTGAGGGGAGTTCCTTAGACAACTGGCAGCAAGGCGGGATGGAAGTCCAAAGTAATCCGAAGACCGGTTGAAAGTGAGGGGTTTTTACAGGGGAGTTTGTGCCTCTCGGCTATGGCAAACCAGAGGAGGACAAAAGGAGTTTTGGCACTGGACAAAGGGTTTGGAAAGGTCAAGTTTAACATGATTGGATTTGCGTTGAAGACAATAGCGTGGTCGGGACGTTGATGGCCCAACATAAAAGAGTAGCTTGGCTGAGAGCTGGGCGGCTATTGTGGAGTTTGCGGCTGAAAGTTCCCTGAAGCTGGGAGCGGAGCTTAGGTTGCTGGCCTCAATAGAGTCTGGAATGCAAAACCATTAGTGACCGCACTCATGTCCGTGCTTGTCTGGAGAACCTCGCAAACACGTGGAGTGTGGCAACTGCAAGCCAGTCCAGCTAAGGCTGAATTGTTTGATATCAAGATGATATCTGGGGGTCCTCACCCATGATGCCATACCGGAAGTAACAAGATCTTGGCTACTGAAATTGCATCATGTCATGTGGATTAAATCTTCAGATTAATGCAGAAATATGAGGGTTGGATTTACATGTCAAAACAACACAGACCAGAAATAGACTTGAGCCCAGTTACCTCTGTCTTTGCTCACCAAATCCAACCAGGCACAAGCCGCTGTATGAGAGTGGGTCCCTGAGGTAACCCCCACCCCCTCAGACTATGGTTGACTGGGATATGTTGCGGCAACAGTTCTATTTCAGTGATGTTGAATAATCGGTTTGTAACTTTTGATTGTAGCTTTAAGTCCTGCTTTTAAAGCTCCAGGATTTCTTCCAAATTGGTGCAGGTGAAAAGAGTTGTGAATCAGTGGCAATTATGTAAGAAATAACTGGCTGGGCCTTGTCCCTTTCCTTTCCACTCCAACCATCAGAAAAGAATTAATAGCCTCTCAGCAACCCACAGCCTGTTTAAACATATTCTAAGGGATTTGACGTTAAGCAAATGACTCAGACTTCAGGAGAAAGAGATACCAGCTAATGCTGAAGCTACCCAAGGTCTCTAAATGATACCAGTGAACATGATGAATGCATGGAGAAATGGATTTAAGTGACCAAATAATTTTAAGGTCTAGAGTAGAAACCCACAGGGAGGGGCAAACTCAAGCATTACTGAAGGCAGCATGAAACTGTAATCCAAGGGGCTTTGTAATTGCCCGGGAGTTAACCCTGTCATCCAAAGTTTATGGGTGAGGAAAGACACCACTCTTCTATACAGTAAAACCTCCACATTACATCAAGTCCAAAATAATTTAAATGCAGAAATTTGCAAGGGCTGTATAGGGTGAAGATTAAAAAAGCAGTGGGTAAGACCCTGGAAACAAAACAATACCAAGAAAGAAACATCATTCTCAAGGAATAATTACTGGCATTTTATGGCAAATTAATGTATAACCACGAACATATTATGAAAAAGAAAAGAACCAAATCCTTTTTTCAAAAAGAGAGCAAAAAGAAACTTCCTTCATGGTCTTGGTTCCTTAGCTTTTCAAAAATGTCATAACACTTTGTTATATTTGCATCAATATACTTACCGTTTATTGGTATTCACATTATTACAACGGTGATAATATTTTGTTACAAAAAGTATTTGTTGTTTCAATTAGCGTTAGTTGTTTGCTATTGATATCTTCATGGGCTAGTTCAGTTTGTGCATAAGAATGCAAAATGTTTTTAAGCACTTGCAGATTTTAACATGGATTGTACCAAAGTAATTTGCAGTATCAATTCACCAACAATTGCCTGTTTTAAGTATATTCATTTACTCTTGGCTCTTGACAAAGGAGTTACATACTTTTCTGAAACTTACACTGGACTTTTAAGTAATGTACACACATTGAAAATTGTGTATCTCTCTTGGTATTGTTTTGGCTTGTAGAGATTGGCCATGTGCCCAGCTTCTATCTGAAATGTATCAGAAGAAATTCTCTACTTGGAGCTGTCCTCTATTTGAAGGTGTAAATGTGAGGAGAGAGAGAGGCCATTTCCGCACTACACTCTTATAGTGTGATTATTCCACTTTCAACATCCTATGGAATACTGGGGTTTGCAGTTTCGGGAGGGGCCGGGCCAGAGAGAAGGCAATATAGAATTAAAAGAGAAAGGAATCAAGTTTCTAAGCAAAGCTGGAGAAGAAAGTTAATATGAGCCTTTCGGCGGTGGTGTGACTCATGCATGCCTTGGATCAAGACAAAGAGTATTATGGCTTCAGTCATTTAGAATAAAGTGGTGAAGACAGGAAAGGAACCTGTAAAGTCAACCGTGAAGTAGGAAAAGCTACAAAGCAGTAGTCCTGTCATACCATATGCAGTGCCTCATGTAAATCCTAAAATAGCTCAGCATGTATATTCTTTGAAAAGCAACACTCTCACCCTGATATTTCTCTGCTCATCCTGATTGATGCCCAGAGGACAAAAGCCAGGTTCTGAGATTCAAAGCCTAGATAATTTGAAAACTGTAACCTTTCTTTGAAAAATGCCCAATATGGTTTGCATTTTACAAGAATTTCCTTCAGCTGCCTTTCTCCAACCTGGCATCCTCCAGATTTTTTGACCCACAAAATGCTTCAATTCTTGCCATTGTGGAATGATGGGCATTGCAGTCTAACATATCTGTGGGGAATAACACCAGCTTGGGGGAGGTTGGCTTAGTGTTCTAAGAGGCATGACATAAAGGGACGAGGAAACAGGAACAAAAAAGGAAAACAAATTCACACAATTGCCCACTATTTCAGAAAGACAAACTCACATAGTTCCCAACTTTCATCATAAAGTTACATAATAAGTTTCATAATAGGGTTAGGTGAAACAGTCGCAACGCAGGAGAACATTGTGGGAAAAGAGCAGCCAAATGGCAAGTGGTCAAAGCAGGCCAACAGAATTAATTCAATGGGTCCTTGAGTGCCACGCTGACTGAATCACTTGCATCTTTCCGGGACATATTACATTCTATCTCACTCCCACAACTGTACAAATATGCTTTATACCCGAGGCCTTAATACCACTTAGTGCTGCATCCAAAGAAGTAGGTTTATATCCATGAAAGCTCATGCAAAATGAAAAACCAGTTAGTCTTAAGGTGCTGCCACATTTCCCTTTTTCCCCCACCTCCCATTTCCTTCCTCCTTTGTATGCTTGCTGAGAGATTCTGGGATTTGTAGTCCCAAATTCTGACTCTTACTGAAATACAGTTGGATGAAACAACTACGGCGGGATGTCCTTTCTTTAAGATATGTCCCCTTACCAAAGAAGACGCCCAGCACGGTTCTGTTCCCCTGAGAAGGAAATTTGGAGTCCCCTTGGGCCACAACATCACTGAGCCTGCGTGCAGTAGGGACCAATGGTTCCTGTCGGGCCTGGTACACCCCATCAGCGTAGTTAGCAGGGAGCAGTCGTGCCAGACGTGATCCTAGAGGTAGGAAATAAACACATCAATTTGAGGCCGGGGTGGTGGTGGTATGTATGTTAGAAAGTATGGTGGTGGTGGCAAAGTATGTTAGAAGGAAAGAAAACCTTGAGAAACAAGAAGCAGCTGGGAGCAGGTATGTCACACACTTTCTAGCCCATGGATCAGTCAGGAAGCTACTTTCCTCCCATCTTTGATTCCCATCTCTGACTTCAGAATTCAGTATGAAAAGCAAAGAGCAGGAACGTTGCCATATGAGCACATGAGAATTTGAATCAACAGCAGGCACAACAGAAAATTTTATTTGTCTGTTTGGCTTTAGCACAAAATCACAGCAAGCAGCAAAAAATTTGGTGTGGAACCTTGTTGTTTTTGTTGTTAACTTACATCAAGTCAACTTTGAATTATGGCAACTCTATGGATGAGAGACTTTCAAGTTACCCTACCAATAACCGCTCTGCTCAGGTCTTGGAGATTCAGGAATGGTGTCTTCCTTGATTGAGCTGATCCATCTGTAGTGCAGCCTTCCTTTTTTCCTACTGTCTGTTGTTTAGTCCCAATTAAAGTCTACCCCCTAACTGCCCCTGTTTGACAGGTACAGTGCAGATTAATCCTTTGTTGTTTGACTTTTAAGCTGCCTTTAAAATGTCCCAGTTTCTCTCCTTTGTTTGACTTTTAAGCTGCCTTTAAAATGTCCCAGTTTCTCTCCTCTCCTCTCCTCCCACTCCCCCATCCTCTTCCTCAATCGAGGAACTGAGTTCAAAGTAGTCTGTATTCAATTAAATGAGCAGAGGAGAGGAGAGGCTGAATTTTGCCCTTCCCTGTAGATTCAGGCAAATCCAGACTGCTGTAGCCTCACCTAGCTTATATGCTCTTCCTCAATAGTAATACTTAGCACATAGAAGACACTCTGATGTTGCTTGGCCACATGTATCCTGGTTTTCAACTCTGCAGTGTTGGAGGGTATGCTAAAGTTCTCATCATTCAATAATGTTGAATGATGAGTCAACATGTAGGTGAATCCAACTGATTCAATGGCCCTACTCTAGCTGGGACTGAAGTTGGGACTTAAGTCATTGTTGTAATTGGTTAAAAGGCAGAGGCCAACGTTTAGTGGGTAAGCTCTTCCTCAAAGTGAGCTAGTGCCTTGAAGCGTGGACTCCAGGACAGGAAGGGGGGGGCTTTACCCATCCATAAAACTAGGCTGGGAAAGGGGCTGAGACCCCTTTGATATAATCTGGCAAAACTGGACCACTAAGACTTCAGTGTAGTTGCGAGTTCTCAAGAATTATCAGTCACAACTGTAGTACGGCATCAAACACTAAGAAATATTAGAACAGAGGCTGTCATTGAACTTTCCCAGAAATAAAAATATTGCCATCAAAGCACATTTCTTTGGGAGTAAATTACACTTAACCCACGAAGGGCACTTCAAAGTACACACTGTGCTTGGAATGATCTTCATATTTAAGGATAATTGAATGATAGTGAATGGGAAGAATAATTTGCCCTCCCCCTGCAAGTATGTGCAAGTAGGCAAAATTAATAACAACCTGTCTGACAATGTTGAACCCTCCTCTCTACCTTAAAAAAGAGTTCCAGAGTCCCTGCTTTGAAGTAATGGTTCTGCTAAGCTGTACAGTAGGGTGGAGATTATAATGGGAAGAACTTTCATCCACATGGATCAAGGATACCATCCTGTATGCTGCCTCGGCAGAAAAATATTTTGAGCTCTCCATGTTCTTTCTGACTCCCTTTCACTCCTTGGCTGAACTAGGAGATCTGGCATTCAGTTTAGAAGCATCTCCTATTATTTAGTGCATTGCTGTTTTGCCTTCTGTACTTTGTTAAAGCACCCAAGACAATTTCCATTTTGTAATAAAGGTTCACAAGCTAACGAGACCTGATGTGAATGGGCAAAGGAAAGGGAAAGTAAGGAGAAAACCAGCAGATTCAGACTCCTAAATTCCCATATTTGCATTAAGTGCTATAAAAACTAGATAGAATGGTCTGTGAGGAAGGCAATCATGAGAGGTAAGGAACCAAATAGGAACCCGCCCTCCCTGTGCCCACAGCTTGGAAAACTTGCTACCACCCCTAGAATCCCACAGCCAGTGTGGCCATTTGTTGGATGATTCTGGGAGTTGTAGTCCAAGCTCCGTTCCCAATCATGTCAGGTTTGAGTAACCATCTCAGAACTCTCAGAGACTAGGGGGACCCTAAGGAACCTTGAAGGGCTGCATCCCCCACTCTACCCCACAGAAATAGAATTCATTTTTTGTCCCCTAAATACCCTTTAGGGGGCATGGGGCATTTTACTAGGTTCTTGATCCCCCTTAGGCAATTTTGGGCCCATAAGAGGCTTTTTTAAAAACAACAGGAAGTGCCTGGGAAGGTACTTTTTGTTATAAGGTAAGACTTCTCCTGGGCCTAAAATGGTCTAAGGGGCTCTAAAACATTGTGAAAATGCTGCTTTTGTCTCTTTAAGGCATTTGGGGGCATTTTTAAACTTGGAAGCCCTGGGACGCACAAAAATAGCCTTGGAGGACACATGTGGCCCATGGATTGCATTTTCCATGCCCCTCATCTAGATCTTATGGTGATCTAGACTTTATCCTGTTCTCTTTGGGCAAGATTTTCTGCTTTGCTGCAGAATGAATGTGTGCATGTTTCTGGTACCTGAATCCACAGTGATTGATGATGACATTTGCAATAATACAGAAGCCGCCAAAGTCCTTTTTCAAAACTCTCACCTGCTGAGTTATGTCTGTGATACATGAGATTGTTGTACCAGCCATCATAACGCTGAATTTCCCAGTCAATATTCCCTTGAGCACCTGAGAATAAAGAAGGCGAGGGACAAACAGTAAGGAAAAAACTGATGTGAAACTGAGTTCAGCTTTGTTCAAAAATAAAGAGCAGTTCTGATAAAGGGTCTATGGATGGAAAAACAACTTTCAGTGATGGCCAGCAAGTCCCATGTCAATTGGGTGGTGAATTTACTTTTTGTTTCAATCCAGGTTTTAAAAGTACTGTCCAAGGTGCTGAATCTATTTAGACATAGGATAGTTCCATTACTATCCCTGGATAGTTCCATTAAAGTTTAAAGGAAAACTCGGAGTAGATTCATTGTCTCACTGACAGGGAACCACCACTACTTGTTGCTGTGTGCCTTCAAGGCATTGTCAACTTATGGCAGCCCTAAAGTGAACCTATCATGGGGTTTTCTAGAGCTCAAGTGTGTGATGATGACCCCAAGGTCACCCAGTGGATTTCCATGGCCAAGTGGGGAATCAAATCCTGGTCTCCAACCACTCCACCATGTTGGCTCTCTACCCCTCCATTAGCATATTAAAACCTCATTCTTTCTGTCTAGAACAGGTTATTTGTAACCAATGGTAAATGCTTAAAATGAATTGAAACAAAATTCAAGCTCATTTGCACCGCTCAGCTCAAAACCCTGGAGCTGACAAATTTCTCTGTTTTGGTTGCTTCCATATACATACTTGAGATAAAACTCTCAAGTTCTTTTCTACCTGCAGACAGAGAAACATTCTATAAAAGCCCGTCTGATAAAAATATGGTTCCAGTTACTGAAACCAGTTATTGAATTTTGACCTTTATTGTTTAGACTAATAAAGGTGTCAACCTCAATATAGACTTCAAATCGCTTTTTGTGGTCAGCACGCAGCTACCCCGGCATTTGTGAAATTTCTCTGAGGATCTTTGAAGACTTCATTCTTGTTATTTGCCATCAAGTTGGCTTCAGCTTATGGTGACCCTATGCATGAGAGACCCCCTAAGCCACAGTTATCAACAGTCCTGCTCTGGTCTTGCAAATTCTGGGTTGTGGCTTCCTATATTGAATGAATCTATCTATACTGCAGTCTTCCTACTGCCTTTCACTTTACCAAGCATTATCTTCTTTTCCAGTGAGTCATCTCATCTCATGATATGTCGAAACTGTGATAACCTCAGTTTAGTCATTTTGGCTTCCAGTGAGGGCTTGATTTGTTCTTGGCTCTATTTATTCACCGTTTTGGCCATCCAGATGAGTTGGTCTTCTTCCTGTCAGCTTTCTTCACTTTCACAATGGCTTTCACAACCATACCCCAAAATTGGACGTGCTTAGGCCTAGATGATTCTCACTTTGATATTTAATGATATATCCATATATTTGGGGATGTTGTCTTCTCTTCAGACACTACATCCTGTCCAACTGCATCCAAGTCAATGGGGACTGTGAAAGAACCTTCACCAATGTCCTTTTTGTAAGCCAGCATGTTGATCTATCAACATCAATGTGCTTTCCCACTTTCTGTACACCAATGGAAGAAAGATGTGCCTGAAGAAAAGGCCACCTAATTTTGTGAGGACTGGAGTTAAATCTTCTATACAGCAAGGTTGTAACGTCTAAGGCTACTTAATTTAAGAAAAAGGCAAGCAACGAGAGACCTGGTACATACATTTACAGGTATTATATAAAGATGGGTAAGGAAAAGTTTTTCTCTCTCTGTGGTAATTTTAGAGCTCAGAGTCATTCATTGTAACTGAATGTCTAGAAATAAAGGATGGACGGAAGACAATATTTCTTCGTACAGCTAGACCTTGATAAAGTTGATAAAGTTACTGTTTGGGTGAAGGCCCCTAACATCTCCCAGGAAGGTATTCAGAGGGTTGAAGTCAAAAAAAGTCTTTAAAGGGGGATTAGACCAATTAGGCCAATTCATGGAAGAAAAGGCTATTGGTGGCTGTCATAACAGCTTTATCCATATGCTGCTTCCAGTATTAGGGCTTTGTGAAACCACACGTACAGCAGCGTAACAGCATCTTTGGTTGAGACTTATCACATGACATCATTCCTCTTCTGTTGCTCTCCTAGTGGGAGATTGTTTGGAAAGAGTTTCTTTTACTCTTTTATAAGTGTTGTTGTCTTGCTGTAATTGCAATTTACCTGCCTCATTTGATACAGTCTCTGTATATTGGTTGCTGGGGAACATAACTGGATGTTGGTGTACACACATCCTGCTTGTGGCCTCCTCATAGGCATCTGCTGGGACGGAATGGAATGGTCAACTAGATTGGTCTGATCCAGTAAGGCTTTTCTAATGTTCTATAACAGTGATTCTTAACTTTTTTTCTTTACTGGAGACCCCCTGTAAATATAATTTGTTGCTGGGGACCTACAAAACTTAACTCAAGATTTCAATATTTAAATCCCAATTTAAATATTCAAATATTTATTTATTTAGTTATTAAAGACTTCTGGAGACAAATCCCCACTATCAGGAATCTCTCCCTGCCGAGCTGCAGCCAGCAAGGGAGAAGGGAGGTCAGGAATACTTTCAGGGAGAGTCCAAATATACCAAACACCAGGAAAACGCAAGCTGAGCCAGGTCAAGATCCAGTCCAAAGGTTCAGGAGGCAGAGATCCATCTGGAGGGTTTCAGGGAGCAGGAGACACAAAGGTCATGAGGGCTTGCTAGTAATTTGCTGCAAGCAAAGAGCAGCCACACTGGCAGACTTAAATAGCCCCTGTGAGCAGATGCTGCTTGTTATTGTTTCCTCAACCTAGTCCATGCAGCCTCCTTCTGAGCAGCCCATTTCAGCTTTCTTCATGATTGAGGGCTGATGGGCACAGGTGACTGCCATTCTTCTGCATCACTGCTGGTTCCCTCTCCATCATGAGCTGGTTGGGGCAACTCTGTCACTGTTTGACCTTCCAGTGCAGGGGATGTTTACAGGCTGATTTGCTCACTCACTGGCCCAGTCCTCGGCACAGTCTGTTGCTCCTTGATCTCAGAGGCATCATCTATCCCCCTCACTGGCTTGGCCCTGTGCACAACCAGTTGCTCCTCAATCGCAGCAGCAGCATCCATCACACCTGCTCAGACACTGAATGGCCTCTCAGCCTCGGAAGAAGGCAAAGGCAAACCTTGTCTGAACAAATCTTGCAAAAAAAACAAAAACAAAACACAACCCTCCCCCCACAACCATGATAGATTCACCTTAAGATTGCCATAAGTCAGATGTGACTTGAAGGCACACAACAACAAGGTGCTGCTGACCGGGAGAAGTTCTTTCTAGCCATCATGTCTCTCCCCTTTGAAAAGCGATGTATGGTGATCTTAAGGTGAACCCATCAAGTTGGTATCCAGCAGCAGAGCTCCACAGGCCCCTATGAAGGCTCTGCAGACCTCCAGAGGTCCACTGACCCCAAGTTAAGAACCAGTGTTCTGTGACACACAATGCTACCTTTCCAATAGAATTGCTGTTGCAAGGCAAAATCTGAAAGGGGTCATCGTTCAATTGTTCATGTGTATCTGGACTTACCAGTAGAGGGTCCTAAGGTTGCCAGGGCAAACCAAAGCAAAACACAGTGGCAGATTTTAGTTTCAGTCATGGTGCTGGTCCACATTTTCTTAGATGTTTTCCTGAAAGCCATAAAACAAAAACTAACTGAAAAACTTCATAGAGCACATAATTGCACACTGTAGTACTGGATACAAATCAAATCAGGATAGGTCTTTGTGTGCCTTTGGCAATTTTCATCACAAGAATGTAAGAAGACTAAACAGTGTTTTCTTGAAATTAAACACAAACAGGAAAGGGGAGAGGTGGAAAATCCAGGGCCTGTTCCGGACATTTTGTTTCCTGATGAAGATTTGCCAACGGTGCCCCTGGCCAGGATGTAGCTAAGGGGAAGCAAAATGAAGGTACTGGCTCCCTGGGCCATTTCCGCACAGGGTAATAAAAACAGTGCAGTGTGTCCTCCATGGAGGACATCTGCACCTTGGAGTGAACTGGGTCCGTACTACTTACTGTAGATCTGCATCTCAGTCCGCTCCGGAACGACCCCAAGGGGTCCTCCAGCGTGCTTTTGAAAGACCTGATTTTTCTGGTCTTTCAAAAGCCTGGAGCGCACCACTGTGTGCCTGCTCTCTGGTTCAGATTCTCAGGCTCACACCAGTGTGAGCCTGCGATCTGCAGAGGGCAGGCTTTAGGTTGGTGAGCTTCAGTGGTTGGTCGAGACTCATGACCAACCGAAAGCTGCCATTTTGGACACCGGAGCAGTGCAGATCGACGGCCACGCACTGCTCCGGAGCAGCCTGGACCGGACCGGGGAGCCAGAAGATCCAGTAAGTAGCGGCACAGGGTGATTCCCTTGCCTCATGCAGAAATGGCCTAAGACTCCTGCCTCCCCATGAAATTTTCCTTCACTTCCAAAACTCCTAGCACAACTGACAGTAAGACACAGAAAATTGCTCAAACATAGAATTTTAATATATGTTCACATTCCCTTGGTAGAGTTGCTTGTTCCTTTTCTTTGCATTCTAAAACTGTATTTCTAGATGGTCAAATGAAGTTTTTTTTATTTTATATTGTTAATAAAATTTACATCAATTAAAATGGCAATTTCTTCCATTTTTATGTACATATTTCCATTCTTCCTTTGCTCTTGCCCCCAACATTCCCTTTTAAATACGTTTCCCCAAGTTACACCTTAATCTTAGTATTTTCCTTATCCATTTCCCAGAAATATTCTTTTCTGTTTTCTATACTTATTAGTAATCATTACTGAAAATCATTTTGCTTTACTATATACCAGTATTTTAATGTCTTACATTGTCTTTGGTCTGTATCATTTTCTTTTATCGCTTTATCTATTTTATCCCTTTTTCGATCTTTTCTTTATCCCATCTAATATTGGTTTCCATTCTCTTTCAGTTTGCTGAATCATTTTATCTTTTAACAAACATGCTAATTTATCTGTTTCCTTCATATCAGTAATCTTAACTTTCCATTCCTCCATGGATGGGATTATTCCACCCTTCCAATGTTGCGCAAGACAGAATCTAGCTGCCGTGATCATAAATAACAAAATCTTTTTGTGTTTCTTTAATTCCTTAAGATTGCCAATCAAATGAAGTTTTAAGTCACCCCAGTGCCAGAAATTTAGAGACTGAAGGAAAATTTAATGAGGGGAAGAATGGTGACTAAGGGAGACAATCCCCCAGTTTTTCCCCTTTCCATAGCTACATCTCTGTCCCTGGCCCATCCAAGTAAAGGTACTTAGTATCCAAAGCCAGGTAAGTTATTTTGGCCCATAAGGTAGAAATTCCAAGAATCAACCCCCCCCTCTCTCTGGCATTAAAAAATTAAGTAACCAGTTAGATAATTAACAACTTGCTGCCTTTTTGTGACGTTCATATCTCTTGCCTCAGGGCATTGCCACACACTACCTAATGGTGAGGACAGCCGAGGAGGACAGAAATACACAGCTAAAAAGTATTTGTGGGGGGGAGAAGCTGGGGAAGGAAAATGTGTACATGTAGGGAAAGGATCTGGTTATGAAAACAGTGCATGAACTGGTAGAGAGATTTATTGCAAAAAGAAGAAGAGGAACCCCTGATGGTTTTTAATGGGTTTGTTTGGTTACTGTCCAAATTCGAAAGGCTTCAGAAACTCTTCATCTGGAGCACTATCATGGCTGACTGCTCACTTTCAGCTGGAGTGTTCATGTAACCTCAAAAGGGCTTTTTAAAAGGTTCTTGAAAGGGGGTGGCCAAAAGGAGCAAGACAAGAGTGTGTCACTTGCTTTGCTACTGAATGTCCATGAGAATGTTATATGTAGTTAAGGTGGAGGAAAGGCAGGTCAAACAGTGTCCCATCAGTCTAAATCCTGGAGTATTCTGAATGCCATTAAAACAAACATTTCTCCAAACTGGTTTCTATTTATTTAGGGACTGTTGAGCAAAGGGTGGCCTTTGTGCCACATGGGGTCTCCAGGGTTGTTTTTGTCACGCCCGAATGCCTTCTCCAAAAAGATAGGGAAAAAATAATTTTGATCCAAAGCACCCCAAGGTACTCTCTAGGTTACTTGTACCACATTTTGGGTGGCTTTAGGTCATTTAGGCCCACAAGAGGACATTTTTAAAAATAGAAAGTACTATTCAGCTGACTTAAAAGCAGCAAGAGAACAGGAAATGAAATCCCTCTTCTATGCCTAAAATGGTGCAAGGGTGCCAAAAATGTGGTGACAATGCCTCCCATGACCCCTGGAGGGCAGAGGGAGTGGGTGGGTATCGTAATAGGGTGTAGCCCTCCAAACTGCACCTTTGCCTTGGGTTAATATTAAGGGTGGACAGGTTGGTCTATTTCTAGTTTTTCTGTCACTTTCACAAGCCCATTCCATCCAATTTCTGCCACTATCTACAAATAATGTAATTTTTGCATTTTCTTTACTCTTCTGAAACATTGTCTTTTACAAAAGACACATATTATGTACCTTTTACTATAAAATCCACATTTGAATCTGAAACATGCATTTTCCATATGCATTTAAATCTAAAATATATTCTTCACACCCTTGGGTGATCTTTATTTATTTATTTTTTTAAAACTGTGAACTATTTGAAAATATGGAAGAATGCAAAAACTGAGTCACACTGGTATTCTGATACATGCATTTGTCCAAGAAAACATAAATCTGGTCAGTTTGCTTCAGACTACAGATCACATCAAAGCACTGAGCATCATGTATTAGCAAGATTTTAGCCGCCACGCCTTAATTAGTTATTTCCCCTGGGATCTTATCTTGCCAATGTCGTCTGTAGAGAGATGCTGATGAAAGAGAATATAGCCTTTTTTTTTTTTTTTTTTTGAGATGGAGAAGTTAATCAGCTGCAGCAAATGGGGCATCAGATGAAGGCCATGGGCCTTCTCCTGCCCTTGGTCTCACCTCGCTAAACAGGCCCATCCAGGTCATTGATATTGTCGTGTATGCTCCCTCTCAGAGATATTTCAATCCCATCCAAGCCAATCAGCCAGGTTCAAAAGAATACATAACGTTTAATCCCCCAGTAAAGTTAGGTGTAATATAATGCTGGCCAGGAGAGACAGCATCTACGCTGGAGATATCCAAGTTATGCATGAGAAATTATGCATTTATTCTATGGGTGGACGAACCCTTGGCTTATCAGCAGTACAGCTCCCTCTGGAGACAATTTTTCAGAATAACAGCCCCAAACTAATAACTCTGGGACTGGTAGCTATGGAAAAAATAGGAGGAACCCATCTGAGCAAAAGGCCAGGCTGAATGAAGGTTTTCCAGTGAATGGAATTCTTTCGAGAATATTTGGAGAAGTTATTTTTTTGTAACTTTTTATAACTCCCATAATTCCTTAGGCTGCATGGCCTTGATGGTTGGGGGAATTCTGGAAGTTGTAGTCCAACAAGGAACTCCTTGTTCCTCCTCAATTTTCTGGAGTGAGACATCCAAGTTATCAGAAATGGGGAGAGTTGGGAAGAAAAATGGAGGCAGAAGAAGGAAATGTGAAAGGAGAAAAACTGGTCTCTTTCAGAGCAGGAAGAAGGAGGGAACTGGGTCATAAATAGGGACTTTCCCCCATCGGTGTGACACATTGCAGCCATGGCTTCCTTACAGCTGCAGTGTTATCTGCAGGGTGGAGGAAGAATGGACAATTGGATTTATCTGTCAAGTTCAGTAGCCTTGGGCAATCTCTTCCTTGCCAACTTCAGGGACCAAACTACGAGGAAACAGGCAACAATATTTTCCCGAAAGAACACATGACTTTTAAAATATTTCCACCTGTGAGCAGGTTTAGGAAGGCTGCACCCAGTTATATCAGGGGGAAAGAGGAGAGGCAACAGCAATGATGACACAATATGCAGTGCCTCTAGTATGGAGTCAAAACTGATAAAACTTCCTAGTTGTGGCTGTGGAACTCCCTCCCCATGTAGAACCAATTGTCTCCTTCACTCTTTTCATTTATGCACCAGCTAAAACAACTTTATTTGTGCAAGCCTTGGGAGAACAAGCAGTGCTACATCTGTTTTGTTAAAAGCAGAGGTTGCTATGTTGGCTATAAGACAAATTCCAAAATCCATATTGCATTACTTCTTTTACTTTGTTATTCTGTGCCTTCAAGTTGACACCAGCTTTATGGTGAGTCTATCATAGGGTTATCTTGGAAATACTTATTTAGAGGAGGTTTGCTATTACCTTCCTCTTTGGTTGAGAGAGTGTGGCCTGCCGAAGGTCATCCAGTGAGTTTCCATGACTGAACAAGAATTGAAGTTCTGGTCTTCCAGGGTTGTGATCCAACACTCAAATTACTACACTGTGCAAGCTTTGCTTATGGCAATTCTATCACAGGTTTTTTTTGGTAAGATTCATTTAGAGGAAGTTTATCATTGCCTTCCTCCAAGTCTCGGAGATTGTGATTTGCTCAAGATCATCAAGGAGTTTCCATGGCTGAGTGCGGATTTGAACCCTGTTTTCTTGGAGTTCTAGTCCAACCCCAAAACCATTACAAACTGCTGACATCATAATACATTGCTAGATCAACTAAAAAGTCAGGAATATGTGTGCAAGCTTTTGAGATCGCCAGATCTCTTCCTCAGGGAAGACACTACAACTGAATGTAGGAGGAGCTTTATCTAAAAGTCATGCAGTCTATCTGAGCTGTATTGAGATATAATGGAAAGAAAGGTTTACAAACGATCAAATGGCATTGACCAGATGATGTGATAGTATTAATCTTCACCCAGAATAACCCCTAACCTTGCTTGAAACATGAAAAACAAAAGTATATGATCCTCCATTTCGAAAAGAGAAAACCCTATTGTAAACACAGAACTGATTTTGGTATACTGTATTTTGTTATTTGGCTATCTAGCTGTAATTATGATGTGAGTAGGGTTTTTGTGTTGAACTGTGTTTTATGTAAGTTGATAGGGCAGTCCCCTATGGATGTCAGCCAATTTTTTTAAAAATTTTGTATATTTTAAAAAAAAAATACAAAATACATTAGAAAACATAGACACAATACAGCCATTCAAACAAAGTCTGGAAAAGTTCACAAGGAAAAAAGTCCAGAACTGCCACAAGCACACTTAAAAACAAACTAGCCAAGATCATACAAGATCATACGAGCCTTCCACTTTACAATATTCTTGCTTGGCATACTTGATCAGGTGAATTGCTGTTTGCAAGCCTGGTTAGGAAGAGACAATACTAGCCCAAGTTTCCTGTCTGAGGCCCCAGGAGAAATTAGCATCTATTTCCACTGCAAGAGATAACTTTGGGTTCTGGTCAGCTGAACATACCATCTACATTATGGTGAGTTAAACAAGGACCATTATTTTGAGAACTTGGGAAGTTCCTTTTGGAGGACTACATCTCTTTTCACTGAAATGGCTGGGAATTCTGAGAGACGTAGCCTAGTGGTGGCTGGTGGCTTCCATGTCAGTGGGGTGGTGAATCCAGGTTTTAATCTAGACTATGAAGGAACGTGGATCTAAACAGGTTCAGCACCTTGAACAGTTCATTTAAAGCTAGCCAATACCTGGAATGGCTTCATTGCCAATCGCCATTGCCTGCTACTAGAACAGTCCAAAAATTACTTTTCAAAGCTCTGATCAAGTTCATATATCATTTTGACTTTATCAGTCATATAAAAATAGTTTAGTGGCTAGGATAAGTGGGGAACTCTAAGCCCAAAGGTTGAATTCAATTACAGTTAAGATTACAAGAGGCACATTCCAGTGGCTGATAGGACCAAAGGCAAAATGATGGAATCAAGAATACCAGCATATGTTAGTTTAAACCTCTCAGTATCAGAGACTAAGCCTTAGGAGAGGCATTTCAAACATTTAGAATGAGGGAAATGGTACAAAAGCTGGGAAACCACCACCAAATGATGGTGCAATAAAGAAGTGGGTATGGAGGTCATCTGGGGAATCCCAAAAGGCCAATTTGGGACCCCAAAAGGGATGGAAGTGATCTGAAGTTCCCTATGCCCCTGGGCCAGAGAGTTATCCTTTGTGTGGAAAGAGCCATGTTCAAATACCTGAACATCCATGCAACTTACTAGTCACCTTGATCCACTTGCTTTCTCTGAGCCAAGTCTATCTACAGGGCTGTTCTGAGGATAAACATAGCAGCACGTGTTCTCTGAGGCAAGGGAAAGATAGAAGCATCTATATTATTGTTTACAGTGTCTATCAGTTAGGCTAAATAAATCCATATGCTTGATCATAAGATCAACAAACTCGGAGTGCTATCTAATGGAAGCCAAACAAGGACCACAGTAAGGTTATGAACCTGATGTACCAACTAATTTGATGAATGAGCACTCTAGATTTCTTCTTCATCATCATCTGCATTAGAATGTATATTTATAAACTGAATTGGACCAAACCTAATGCTAGTCTGTCATTCTGATCATTTCTGCTCAAGTTCAGACTTCTGCTTTGGTTTTCAGAAAACTGCTGGTTTGGGTCCATTTTGATGAAGCAAAACAAATTTGTTTCATTGAAATCATAAGCCAAATCATCAGCATTAATCCAGAGAATGCTGGGTAAACTGCCCTAGAAGGAAACTGTCCTCAGCAGTGTTGGCGTACATAGGAGCATCAAAAGTCACCAAGTTGAAGCGTTTTGCTTCTGTGCAACAGAGGAAGCAGCTAAACAATCCAGCAAATCCCATTCAACTGCCTCTGAAATCCAAGTGATGCAAACAAACCCTTCAAGAATAAAGCAGCAGGTCTTTTGAGCCTGCAGAGAGTAAACATTCTCCTCGGCTGAGCAGTTCCATGTTTTAGACTAAAAGAGAACTTAAAGGCAATGGTAACAACAAAAAGAGTAGGGAGGGTCACTTTGGGGGTTACAATACCCAGAATCCTCTAGCCAGCACAGGGGTTATGGGAGTGGTTTCTAAAAGGTCGTGACCACGATTTGTATACCGTAGTCTATACTGTGTAACTCTCTTACTGAAATGGGAAGATGTATATCAGGGAACCAGCAAGAGCATCCCAATGCACATCAGTCCTCTTAAGTTGGTGTCCCAATATACATCAGACATTTTGCTGGCTCCCCTATGAAGGAAAGTCAGTGCAGCACCTTGTTGAATGCGGATATTGCAAAATTGCTCAGATCTATTTCCTGCAGATCTAAGTCCACTTACGTAAATGTAAGTCCTATTCTGAATTCCACCTTGTGTTTCCAAGTTCCAGTTGAGGGGAGGGCTGTAGCTCAGTGGAAAAGCATTCAGAAGGTCCCAGGTTCAATCCTTGGCATCACCAAGGAGGGTTGGGAAAATCTCCTGAAACTCTGGAGAGTCACTGCCTGTCAGTGTAGACAAAACTGAGTTAGATTGACCAGTGGTTTCACTCCTATATAAGGCAGCTTCTTATCATTCATGTCAGGAAATGGCATAGCTTGAAAAAGTGACTTTTTAAGCTACAGCTCCCAGAATCCCCTATGGTCAAGGTCACTTGTGAGAAGTCTCTAAAGGCAGCTAGACAGTGGTCAGGCCTAAATACCCTAAAGGCACCAGATCACATCTGATCTTGGAAACTGAGCAGGATCAGTTTTTGTTAGTACTCAAATGGAAGGTTGCCAATGAATACCAGGCGCTGTAGGCTATATTTCAGAGGAAGGAACCGGCAAAACCGTCTCAGAGTTTTCCTTGTCTAAGAAAACCTTATGAAATTCATGGGTTTCCCTAAGTTAAAGTTGACCTGTAGGCACATACAAATACACAACTAGAAATCAATGATTCAGCCTACTATCTGCAAGATCTTGATCCCTATCACGCATGTGAAATTCCACAAGCACCACTGGTGATGCTGTGCACTCAAAGAAGAGCCGCAGTTTCCCAATCAGATGTTCACCCTATGCAGCCACTTCAGGTTCATTTCCAAATACAAATGCTCACAGGGTTACTTTTCATGTTCATTCCAGGAACTGGCCGCTAGCATATTCAGCAGGTTGTGTTCTGAGGCAAATCTAAAGCAGGAACTACCACTGTGGCTAACAGACTTCTACAAGTGTTTTACAGTAAATTTTGACAGTCATCCTTGCCCTCTCTTAAGAGCTGTGCTTAGAAATGTTACTTTGGGGGACTTGCAAGTCCCAGTGTCATACCCCCACTGTGCAACATGGCTGTACGTACCAAAATACTATCACCAATGTTTTAAAGTACTTTCCATAATGATTAGAGGTACTTTGGTGTTTTCTTTAGAATGACCACTTCCTTTTCACACTTCTCCAGTGATCATTTCACCATTAACAATTTTCTGCCATCCTTGGTTACCTGTAACCTTTTCTAGCAAGGATGTTTGTCTCCTTGCACACTCTCACACATATATCTGTTATGCATCTCATTTTCTTTGGAAAAGTCTCTGACTTCTTTTTCTTATTTTCCCTCTGGAAAAAAGACATAGTGATTTTTTTTTTCATTTTCAGCTATCCCAGATACCATCCTTACAGTTATCAGTTATACACCTTGTATTTACATTCTTAAGTTTTTTTCTTTAAATGTTTATGCTTAATGTGAGTGCAGTGTGCAAAACTGCAGTGTGGAGTGCCTCTGTTTCAGCCTGTCATGTCCTCTCCCAAGACACTATTCCATTTTCTCTCCCTTTTCTAGGTTTTTGTTGCCATCACTCCTTGCCAAACAGTCTGCCAGCATGCCATGGCCATTGACCATTCATTGTTGGCCTGGTCATCTCATGGAGTTGTTTTTGGATCCCTCCTAAAGATTTTTTTGGTACTTCTGCAAATACTGGAGTGATAATGTTTCCCTCTTGCTCATGGGTGGTGCTGTTTTGGCTATACAAGGACCCACACTCGGTGAATAAGTTCTTGACTAGCCTTTCTCAAATGGGTGAGTCCTTTTAACTTTCCACAAGACCCCCAAGTAGGGTGTGCTGACAGGGAGTTTAGGGAGGGACCTTTAGAATTCTCAGCCAGAGAGCTCTCGGGCCTCAGTAAACTGCAAACCCCAGGATTCCATAGGATGTTGAAAGTGGAATAATAGCACTATAACAGTCTTGTGCAGAAATGGCCATAGTCTAATATATCTGAAGAATATCAGATGGGGGAAAGCTGGTATACAATATTCAACAATAATGGATTCCAAAGGTTCTAAACAGGTCCTTTGAGTTTGGTGGCTCTTCTTTTGGCCTCTTTCTTGCTCCCCAGAAAAAACATTTCTCCACACATTGGATCTCTTAATTTTTCCTCTGCAGCTTGAAAACAGACCAAGGATTCTAGATTGTTGTTTCAATGAGTAACTAGCCGAAACTTCATGTTTCAACTAAACCATACAGCTACCCTTCACCTATACATTCAACAAAACAAGTGAGCCTTCACCACCAGCAACACCCTGAATTCATACTCTTTGCAAAAGAATCTGAAAGGACATCAATAGAAAGCATAGAGGACTCAAGCAATTCTGGGTAAATAAGGACCAGATATGAGTCATTCATAGGTGAGTGTGTGCATTTACAAGCACGGAAACAGAAATCACAGACACTGCAAACATTCCGTCAAAGTTATTTTATCTGATTACGCACAAGTGGTTTAAAGGAACCAAGAGCTGCAAACATCCTTGCGTGTGTGGCATGCATGTGAATCCTAGCTTTGCAGCAATGCAATTTAGGACACATTCGTGGGTTGTGCAATCTGGACTTTCCACCCAGTTTACTCTTGACAGACTCTTGACTCATAGAAAATCCAACTTCTCAAACATTTGACATAAACCAAAACATTTATTAGGAGCCTTCTACGAGAAGCAGATCAGGAAACTGTGAAAAAGATCTTGGAAATGCTACTCTCTGGACTTCAGCTTCCCAAATCCATATGCTGGTGAACAGGGGGATTCTGGAAGTGGCAGTCCAAAAAAGTAACTTTTCCAAGCTCTGGAGTGAAGAGCTCTCCGGAGCTCCTTCATACCATGGGGCAGAAATTCCCTACAAAGCAGATGCATAAAGTGTGGGTAGGCAAATGATGCCTTCATATTGTTGGATTACCACTCCCATCATCCCCTTACAATTGTCTATGCTAGGTAGGGTTAGTGGAAATTATAGTTCAATAACACCCAGAGGGCCACAAGTTGCTTGCTTCCGATATTAAGTGATATGTTAAAAACAGACAGTTATACAGTGTTAAGTAGTTTATATCATTGCTCCACAGCTGGAGTTTGTCTGTTCCAAGCCTTCCCAACTTCAAGCTCCCCATCTCCATGGACCTACATCTATTATCCACCCCAGGCCTAGGCCAGAAATGATGGGAAGTGTAGTCCAAGGTTCCTAGGCAGCTCCAGGCTGAGGAAGAGTAGTCAATACTAACTGATTGCTGCTCTCTGTGGTTTCAGACCAGAGTCCATGCCAGTCCTACATGGGGAGATGCCAAGGACTGAACATTGAGCTTTTTGTATGGAAAGCAGGCACTCTGTGGCACAGGTCATTTTGCTGTCTGAGGCAGAGCACCAAATGAGACCCTGTTACACTCGCCTAAGTCAAGGTGCAAGGTACCCAAAGCTGACTTGTTTTGATACCTGAGGCAGAAGATTCCATTCACATCTCTGTACCATACTTGGTAGTAAAATTACAACAGTAACAAAGGAACTGACATTGCTTGCCCCTTTCAAGACACCAAAAATCTGCTCCCTGAAGCAGTCATCTCACTCTGTCTGACGATAGAGCCAGTCCTGTCTGTCACTAAACTAAGGCTATTCCTTTTCACAAGCCACACTATAGTCAGAATGTTATGTGTTACATGTCAGATGAAACCAGATGAAAACTTTGCAGTATAAGTTCTTGGCACCTGAGGATATATCACCTGCTCTTCACCCTCCGTGCATGTGCAGTGAGAAAGAGACTAATAGAGCTGCAATGTACTAAAAGATCATCTAGTCCAACCTCTTTCCAGGTCAGGAATCCACAGCAAGGATTATCCAGAGAACACCTATATAGCAGAGGTATCCATTCTGGAGCATGACTGTCATGTAGAATCTCAGCTCTAAAGGAGTGCTTCTAGATAAGTGGCCCTAGTTCTAAAGTGATCCCAGGGCCACCTATCTATAAACATTGTGTAGTTACGCTTTCTCCATAATAGGTTTCTTGGTATTAAAAAGAGAGCGAGAAAAAGAAGCAGTGGGGAGACAGAGGAGAGTAGCGAATGGAAGATGGCAACATTTGGGATCACAGTAAAATCCTATGAATGAGGCAAGGCAATTGTACAATAACAGCTTTCTTCTAGAAGAACCCGAAGGCTGTATGAAGCATTATGCCAAAGGTGGGTGACCTGTGGGTCTATGGATATTTTCTGGAATACAGGTCCCATAATCCCTTACCATCAGCTGTGTTGGCTGGGCCTTTTAGGACCTGAAGCCCAAACCATCTGAAAGATCAGAGGTTTTCCCACTTCACCTTGACCAATTATCCAAACCATCTGAAAGATCTTCCCCTTGATCTTGACCAATTATCCAGTCACAGCATTGCACACTATACCACAATGTGGGGAAAAGCAGCTAGAGCATTATTCCAGCCGTTTAAGGGTGAAATACACGTTTGTAAAACCACAGTTTGTTTTACTTTTAGCAAATACAGGATGCCTAGAAAGAAACATGCGAATTGGACCATTTCCCACAATCTAGAGGGTGTGAACCAAGGTTCCTTGAAGGGGGTGTGTGGTTTCATTTGTTTGCAGGATGCCATGAAACTGAAAATGTCATCCAAGAAGACACCCTGGGGAACTAGAAAGCAACCTGTCATTCCGATCTCCTGCTCGGTTCAAGAGATCCGCACAGAACTGCCCGGGTTGGCCAATAAATTGCGTAAAGAAACAGTTCCCTTTCTCTTCCCCCGGGGGGAAAAATGGGAGAGATTCTCCCACGCCTTTGCTAGCTGCCCGTCTTCCTTGGCGTCGGGGGGGCGCAGAGTTCAGCACCCCGCCCTCCCAGGCACCCCGGGGTCTCCCACTTTCCCCCCCTCACCTTCGCCGACGCCGCCGGGCGCTTGCTTTCACCGCCGGGACGCGAAGCTCGGCGCTGTTGCCTCTCCGGCCGCCGCTGGCGCGTCTGCCTCGAAAGCAGCCCGTCCCGACGGAGCCAGCCGGGGAGGAGAAGGTTCCCTGGGGGCGGGGCCAAGGGGCTCCTCATTTGCATAATACCTGCGCGCCTATAAAAACCGGGGGCCTTCTGGTCGGTGTCATCATTATCTCTCTTTCCCCCTTTCCAGCTTGGACGGCGCTCTCCTTGCAGAAGTCCCGCCGGTAAGTCTTCTTCTGTCTTTAGTAGAGGAAGGGGCGCTTCTTGCGCCTTTACAGACAGTGGTGGAAGGGCCCGGGTGGGTGGCCGCGGCAAAACCCTCGCCTTCGGTCTTTTCTTCTCCCTCCGACGTCGTAGCTAGGCTGAAGCTTCCCAATAACGAGGCAGAAGGAAGCTTCCCAATAGCTAGGCAGAAGGAAGCTTCCTAATAACTAGGCAGAAGCTTCCTAATAGCTAGGCAGAAGGAAGCTTCCTATTAACTAGGCAGAAGCTTCCTAATAACTAGGCAGAAGGAAGCTTCCTAATAACTAGGCAGAAGCTTCCTAATAGCTAGGCAGAAGGAAGCTTCCTATTAACTAGGCAGAAGCTTCCTAATAACTAGGCAGAAGAAAGCTTCCTAATACCTAGGCAGAAGCTTCCTAATAACTAGGTCCATATCCTCCCCCGACCCTCTTCTCTCTAGCTGAGCCGCGGGACCTCACAGCGAGCGTGTCTCTGGGCGTGTGGAGAGCGCTTTCCTCCCCATTTCCCATGAGCACCAGGATGAAGGGCATCGTGTGGCTGGCGGGGGAGGGGGAGCTCTGTGCCTCCTCCCCGAGGGGTTTCAGCCCCTGAGATTTTCCCCTCGCGTTTTAAATTCCCGCGGGGATTCTCTGAATGGAGTCTACCTCATTTGGCGCAAGGAGGACCCCGCGATCTTCGCCTCTCTCGCCCCGTTCCAGGACCACCGAAACTGGTTTTTTTGCGGGAGGGGAGTTAGCATTGGCAAGCAGGGTGCTATTTATTTTGTCTGCTTGCAGAGAGAAACAGCAAACCCCTTTCCCCACCCAGTATCACTCAAGCATCTTTACAAAGGAAGACTCTTGCAAGCACAATGCGTACTTCGAAGTAAGCACTCGACTGTTACAGCGCGATTATTCCACTTTCAACATCCTATGGAATCCTGGGGTTTGCAGTTTAGGGAGGGGCCTCAAGCCGACAAAGTGGAATAATAACGCTATAACAGTCTCGCGCGGAAATGGCTTAAGTGTGCAAAGGACTAGGTTGCCGGCAGCCTTTCTTTTTCCCGGAGGGGCTCGGCGGCAACGGCTGCCTTGAGATTTCTTTGTGCTCGATCCTTTGGTACCCTTTTGACTGATAATATTTGAGGAAGCTCAACTACATGGGCGCCTCGGTGGTCCAGTCGGATCAGATCATTTCAAAGAGGGCTCAGGTCTCCCACATATTCGGGGAGATCAACCGGCTCCTGTTCCGAGATCCATTCCGTGTCCATCCCTGTCACTTTACGCCCTGCGAGAAGACTTATGTGTCTCTGAGCGTGTGAAGAGTGCTTTCTTCTCTTTCCACTGTTAGCAGAGGCTTAGCGTGCCTCTTCGTTCCAGGTTTAAGCCCCGGTACCTCTTTTCCAAGGATAGCCCTGCCCCACAAGGAGATGGTCGGTCTGGCGCTGCAGGGTGGACAGCAGCGCGAAAGAGAGGAGGCAAACGTGTCTCTGAGCACGTGAAGAGTGCAGTCCTCCCGTGGGCCATGAGCGGGTTTAAGCCCCAGGTCCGTGTGCTTTCCAAGGCGACCCTTCCCACGGGGAAAACGCGCTTGCCTGGGGCTGCGGGACGGACAAGGCTGGGGAGGGCGGAAAAAGAACAGGCGGAAGGTTTTGCCCGACGGCGCGGAATCATTTTATTTTTTCCCCCTTAATTTATATCTCAGCTATTTTCAAAGGCCCTAAAGCGGCATTTCGGAGGATCCCGCACCCCACCCCCCGGGGCAGATCTCCCCCGCCTCGCCCCTCCAAGCCTTGGTTTGCTCCCGCCGTCGGGCTCACCCCGGGGCAACTGGGCTGCGAAGAGCAATAGGAGGAGATCGCCGGGTGGAAGGACCGGTGGGGCAGGATCGGGCCCGATGGATCGAAGGCGAGGCGGTCCTGGGCCGGAGTCTGGTCCGCACTTACTCCTCCAGAACACGCTTTGGAGACGCAACGCCCTCGGTCCTTTCTTAAAAGGATCCAATCCAACTCAAAGAGAGGGAGGGAGGAAAGTTCAAATAACTAATTTAATAGAAGCTTTTGTCCCTCCTCTTTAGCTCCTCTCCGGGGAACTGGCTAAGATCTTCTTGGGCGCTCTGCACGCGCTCAGAGGCACTCTCATTCTTTTGTTCCCCACCGTCCAAGATCAAGCCTTTCCCCAGTTTTCTTCCTACCTTTCTTTTTTCTCCTTTTCTTTCCTCTCCCTTCACGGTCTCGTCCTCATGGGGCGAAGGGAGAAGAGACGTAGAGAAAAAAAACTCAACCAGTAGGGTTTTGTTTTTGTTTTTTTTTGCAGTTATCAAGGGGTCGTGTGTGTGTGTGTGTGTGTGTCCAAGCAGGATCTTCAACCGAAGAACTTGGAAAAATGAGTGTTTTGGACTGCGAATCGCAAAATTCTGGGACAGTCGAGAGAAGTAACTTTCTTAAGCTCTGGATCAGGTCCCTCTCCCCAAAGTGAATTATTGGGGAGTGTTGAGATTGCCGTATAGGAAGTGAAACGGACGCTCCTCATTTTTCTCCCCAACCCGTTTTCCAGAAACCGAGGCGCCTGTTATTTCTCTTTTCCCATTTTCAATAACACATATTTAAAAAGACCTTCTCTTTCTTTCTTGGCCCGGACGGACTCCCTTTCCAAAGCACACTTTGGTCTCTGCCAAGCACCCTTCCGATGCAAACCGCAAAGGACATTTGAGGACAGGAAGGTCGGAAAAGTTACTTTTGAGGATTAGCGCTTCCCTCGTTCCCCGGCCAAGGGGATTCCTCCTGCTGATCCCTGCCTGAGGGATTTCGGGAGCTGTCGTCTAAAAAAGTAACTTTTCCAAGCTGGGAGGAACGGTACCGCTGCGGCAGTTTCCCTTTCTCCTGGCTTCTTCTCAGCGGATGAAAACATCCGCCTTTTCTTCCGAGGCTTCCCCTCTTCTAATGTTTTCAAACTGCTCCGCCCTGTGATGCGCGTGAGGGGGCGTACAGACGTGCCTGGCTTCTTAACACGTGTCGAAGAACGTTTGACAGTAGTTTCTGCAGGCAGGATAGTGCAGATTCCGGGGTTCGAGAGTAACTGGGGCAGAGCTTGGACTGTTTGCACCGTTCTTTGTATTCTAAACTTACCTACCTAAGTCTTAATATTATTTTGTGCCCTTACCGAAATCTTAAAATAGGACAACAAAGTAATGTTACCTTTTGGGGGGGCTACAGCATCCTCGACTCCTACAGTCAGCATAGCCAGAGGCTTCAGGGGTCTGGAAAATGTAGTCCAAAAAAAAAAGGAAAGGAAAAAAGGAAAGAAAAGGGAAAAGAAAAAAGAAAGGAAAGGAAAAAAGGGGGGAAGAGTAACTGTTCCTATTGCAATGAGGATCTGGGAGGAGCACAAGAGCCCCTTGAGAAAGTAGAGATCCTCTGCAAGGTGGTGCCTTCTGCAGGGGTTTGACTGCAAATTCCATCACCCCAGATGGCTAGGGATGATGAGAGTTGGAATGAGATACATGCCAAGCCAGGAAAAGCTAGCTTGGCATGTATCTCATTACATGCCTTCATCCGCATTTTTTAGCGCTATTGTCTGCCTCTTAATTTTTATCTCTGTAAATTTGTACCCAGTGGCACCTTTGGCTCATGACTGTTCCTCTCTGCCTTGCAGATCCTGTGACCCAAAATGACTCTCTTCAACGGCGTCTACCCCTTCTACCCCCAGCCCAGGAAGCCTTTTGTGTTTGATGTCAGCAGCATCATTGTCATTGTGGTCTTTCTGGTGATCGCCTTCAGCTTCCTGCTGATCTTGCCTGGCATTCGTGGCAGAGCGGTAAGGAGTCCTGCTGGCACTTCTCCCCAAAGCCCATTTCCTCAGAGGGCAGCTCCGTGTTTTGAAAATAAAAATCGGTGGGTGGGTGGGGGGACTGTGATTTTGAGCAATGGAGAGATTGTTTGGTTGTTGCATTTATGTTCCTCTCTATCGCCCAGAAGTGCTCTTTTCCCTCCCTTGGAAAAAAAGTGGTTTCTGCTTTCAGTCTAACCATGTAAAAAGAAACAACACAAAAGAGGGAAGACTCAGGAAACAGAAAGAAAGATCTCCACACTCTTTCCTAAGGACTTCTGGCACAAATGTGTTGAGAGGTTCTCAGTCAGTCTTTTTTAAAATATCCAAATAACATTTCTGTTATTCTGGATTGATTTTCTTTTCTTTTTGCAAATCCTGGCCTGAGATGCAATATTTTATTCCTGCTCCCAAGTGATATTTTTACAAAATCTGAGACATATCAGAACAATGCACCCCTTTCTCTTCTACACATTATCGTTGTTGCTGTTGTTGAAAAAAGTTACAGTGTTTTAGTGCAATAAGTGGTGGCCTGTGAGGCAAGCCTTTTCCTAGCCTGTTTGCAGTTTCTTTCTTTCCAAGAAAGAAAGAAGCAGTTCTAGCTAGTGGACACAAATATAATGTTGGTCTTTGGCTCACTGGGGAAAAAAAATCTTCTTGTCCCCTGCATCACTTAGGCCTTTTCCGCACAATACTCTTATAGCGTGATTATCCCACTTTCAACCTCCTAGGGAATCCTGGGGTTTGCAGCTTTGAGAGGGGCCAGCTGGAGGTTGAAAGTGGAAAAATTGTGCTATAAGAGTATCGTGCGGAAAAGGCCATAGCTTAAGAAGAGTGGCTGTAGTGAATTACTGAAATGGTACTTTCAACTTTATAATCCAGGAAAAAGGAAGGAAGGAAGGAAGGAAGGAAGGAAGGAAGGAAGGAAGGAAGGAAGCAAGGAAGGAAGGAAGCAAGGAAGGAAGGAAGGAAGGAAGGAAAACTCAGGGAATAGAAAATTTGCCCTTCAAACTTTAGGAATACAATTCTCTGTTTTATTTTGTAAAAACTCACTGGAAGAGCCCTAGTACAGATCTAAGAATTTAGCCCTGTGAAAGACTGGAAGAAGTAGACCGGAAGGAAACAACAACCAACAAAACTTAGCAACCCCAAGGAGCCATTTTGCAAGAACTTGTGCTTCTTTAGACCAGTTTGGAAGAGCCCTGTTTTACGAGGGGTTATCCAGCCTGCTGGAGAAAAGGCAAAGCCTGACAGAACTGGCATGTCTGGAAGCCTTTATAGGAGAGGATGCTATTTAATGGAAGAGAGTGGAATACCCCCACCATACCTCTCCAGGATATGCATTCATCTTGGAGATTACAACTACCATTGGCCACAGTGGAATGGGGATCCTGGGATTTGTTGTACTTTCCCAGGCCTGGATTCCTTCTTTCTAGGGTATGGCACGTCCCCTGAGCACTGATGCCAAGGGTGCTCAAAAAAAGCAGTGCCGGAGGAGGAGGAAGCAGCTCTGGAAGTCAGGTGCAACTTCCACTCTTGCCCTAGGTGCTGTTTATGCTAGATATGCCTCTGCTCAGATATAAGCCTCACCAACCTTTTGGTTCCTTCCTTCAAGCTGAAAAAAAATATGACAGAGGCCATTAGCAGAGGGAGTCCAAGTACACCTTCTTATCGTGACTCTCTGATCTTTCTTGACAGAGGCTGTACTGGCTTTTCCGGGTCATCATAAGCCTTTTTATTGGAGCAGTGATTGTTGGTGAGTAACTTTCTCCTTTTATCCCCATTCAGACCGCAGAGAGATTTAAGCTGTTTCTAAGTTGCTGCTTGCCGTGAATAGGGGATGCCTTGGCCCAAACAAATCATCCCGAGCAACAGGGCTCGCCTATATTCTGCTGCCAGAGGCAAAATAGCAAATGGCACCTCCTTCTGGTCACGTTAAGGCATGTATGCAGAGTTCCCAAAGTGAGCCAAGTTATTTTGGCACAAGAGGCGGAAAATCCCTCAAGTGGCATCTCTGGCAGTAAAAACAGGACAGCAACATGTTCAACGATTTAATAATTTGCTGCTATTTCAATGATGCCTGATATCTGCCAAGTTGCCTAAAGGGAGGGCCAGCCCTGCAGAGCAACGGGGTGGATTGCTGGAAAATATAATAGCCTCAATCTGGACTTCAAGGGTGCTGATGAAAGTTACAGCTAAAAAAGTGTATAATATACAAGAGTTATAAATATAATTAAACTATCAATGAAATTAAAAGCAATTTAATACCATAAAAAAGAACAACACATACAAATAACTATGGCCATTTCTGCACTACATTGTTATAGTATGATTATTCTACTTTCAACATGCTATGGAATCCTGGGGTTTGCAGTTTAGGGAGGACTGGCTGGCCCCTCTCTAAGCTGCAAACCCCAGGATTCCATAGGATGTTGAAAGTAGAATAATCATGCTATAAGAGTGTAGTGCAGAAATGGCCATAGTTGTTTCTCTGTGAGCAGTCAGCCCTTGGAGACCAGTTGAAACCAAAAGGTCTCCAGCCTCCTATGAGAGGAAAGCAAGGAGAGTGCCAATCTAACCTCTCTAGGAAGGGAATTTCAGAACTTGGGAGCAGCCAGTGAGAAGGCCCTCTCTTGTGTCCCTACCAAATGTATCTTTGAAGATGGTGGAACATTGAGTAGGGCTTCCCCAAAAGATCTCAAGATCTGGGCAGGTTCAAATAGGGAGATGTGGTCTTTCACAGGCAGGCTCATACAGGGAGATAGGGTCCTAGCTGATTTCTTTTCAGAAGCAAAGGAGCTGTGGAGTTCAGGAAGAACTTTGGAATGGGAAAGTGGTGGGTCCATATTAGGTGGGCAGTTCTTCTTAAAGGGTGAATTATTCTATTATTCTGGGGAAACACTGTCTCAGAGAAGTCCTGGCAAAGTGGTCCAATGCTCACAGAGAGTTTCTTCATTTTTCAGCTGTTCACTTCACCTCTGACTGGGAGGGTGGGAAGGTGAAGGCCAACACCTCGTACAAGTCCTTCAGTTCTGCCTTGGTGGATGTGGATATTGGGCTTCACATTGGCTTGACAGGAATCAACGTCACACTGGTTGGTGAGTTTATGAAGAGAAAAAGCCCCAGCAATGAGTCTCTTTTTAGATGTCATGCTAGACCAACTTGCACCTGGTTCAGTGTCTAACAGATGTGTTGGACCACAACATCTTCAGAGAGCATGCCCATCCTATCATGCTGGTTAGAGAAGATGGAAGTTGATGCCTGACGTATCTGTAGGGCTGGGGTAGGTTGGGCCAAACCATTGTTTATTGTGATGTCCACAATCTGGAACAAGCCACAGTAGGGGTGCCAGGTTTTTGGAAGACAAACCAACTCAAGACTGGCTGGTACGTGTGAGGCAGGCCTATGTAAGGCCCATCTCAAGTAAATACATAAAACAAAATAAAGCAAGTAAATAGATAAATAATGTCTCATGAGAGGATGACTATTGAGAGAGTTCCAGGCTCCTGTAAGATTAGAGATCTAATCTCCTAGGAGTCATACCAGCTAGAGAGGAGGAACAGCAGTGACATGCCAACTGTGATGACAGTAGGTGGCATTTGGTCTGATTGCTGTATACCAAATCAGGGAAGGTTGTTTTTTTTTCAGAGTGCAGCTGATACTCACTCTCAACTTTCAAAATTTGGGTATTTGGGGTGTCCTGTATTGGTTTCAATATATGACCAGATTTTGTATGAATCAGGACACCCATGAACCCTAGGCCACCATAAGATTCAGACTTATGTGCTTTCCCTTCCAGTCTTCTCTGGCAGAACCACGTTGGCCTGTTTTCTACCCTAGGACCTTCCAAGGTCCACATCAGGTGCCAAAGATGAGCAAAACAAAACCAGAATTGGTCATAATTCCATTTCTTATTTGAGAAAGATAAAAAAAAGTTCAACAGTGCAGGGGGCCCCTACAACCTATTTAAAAGATGAATTGCTATTTTACTTTTTTTCATGCTCGGCAATATATTTCTGGCAAGACAAAGGGTGGGCTGGGGAGTCAGGAGGATTGAGGTTTGCAAAAAGCAGGTATTGGGGCACACACTTGACTTAGGCCCTATGATAAATGGTCATTCTTTTAGCCTTGCTCTTGGGCATTTCCCTGTTCTTTCCTGATCCCTTCTCGTCCTTAGATAGTGAACTGGCATTCTTGTGTCTTGCAGGAAACCCTGTGGATCAGTTCAATGAAACCATCAACTACAACGAGTATTTTCCCTGGTGGTTTGGAGCCAACTATGATCAAGAATACAATGAAGGCTTGCACCGGGGCCTGCCTAATCCTATTCTTTATGTGGCAGAGAAGTTCAGCGGAAACAGTCCCTGTGGCTTGCTTCATGTCTACAGGATCGCTGGGCATTATGCATCTGCTACCTTATGGTAAATGGAACCTCCCACCCTTAAAAAAAGGAGACACCATATGGGGATTGGGACAATGAAGATTGAGGGTGTAGAAACATAGATTGGAAGAGACCACAAGGGCCATCTAGTCTAACCCCTGCTGTGCAGAACACACCGTCCAAGTACTCCCGAGCAATAGTCGCCCCACCTTTCCTGAGATAATCATCCAATCCACCACCCTCCAAAGGCAGTCTGTCCCACTGTGGAACAGCTCTTCTTTCAGAAGTTCTCTCTAATGTTTAGGTGGCAACTCCTTTCTTGCCATTTGAATCCATTAGTTTGTGTTCTAGTCTGAGGCTTCTGGGCACAGCTGATGCTTCTGGGTACAGAAGTCCAAAACAACTGGAGGGCCAGAAGTAAGGGAAGTACATTCTGTTCCTAGGGTTCACCTAGGGCTTTACTTCTAAGCTAGGGGTGATAGCGATCTTAACTGCATTTTCTGTGGAAGGATTCATCAATCTGATATCACAGGCTGCGGCAGTCAATGATGCCCCTTGGAGCTATCCCTGAGAGGTCCTTGTGCAATACTGTGGGCTTTGGGTGGAGGTGTAGCTGAAAAAAGATACCTGATACTTTTTAATTAGGCATGCCAAGGTTTGAGCCTGGGGCCTCCTCCTTGCAAAGCAACTGCCCTGCCACTAAGCTATCACATCACTACCTGTGTGCATTGTTCTGTAATTCCCTATAAACCATGGTTTACCTGGCATCTGTGTTTTCCTGGTATCCACAAAGAGATAGACCATGTTAACTCATTCCCTTGGAGGACACATGAAGAACAAAGGCCAATACTTTGTACCAGGTCAGACTCTATCCAACCCAGTATTTTTTATTCTGATAGACAGTAACTCTTTAGAACTTCAGGGAGGAATTTTCTTCTTCTTCTTTGCATTCATGAGGACTAGTTACTTGAGTTTTGTGGGAACACAGCATGAATTCTGCCACAGCACTAAAGGTGGATATTTTCTCTCTCTTTTTATTACAGGGTTGCATTCTGTGCATGGCTTGTCTCCAATATGCTTTTCTCAATGCCGGTTCTGGTGTACGGTGGCTACATGATCCTCGTCACAGGGGCCTTTCTGATCTTTGCACTACTCTCCTTCTCCACTGTGAGGAACTCTCCGATGTGCACCATCCAGTTTGGCCAGGCCTCTTTGCAGGCAGCCTACGGAGCATCTTTCTGGCTCACACTTGCCACAGGTTAGGATCACTCAACTTGCCTTTCCTTTAAGAACTCAGGGTAGTGTATGTTGTTCCGTCTCAACATCCTTGTGAGGTGGGCTAAGAAGCCCTAAGGATGTTCTCGTTAGTGCCAGAGCTTGAAGCAGTGCTGGGCACTTGAGTCCAACCACCCTTTCAGCTTTGTGGACTGACTTGCAGCAGGTCATAATTGTTGAGGATGATAGGAACTGTAGTCTAATATAAATCTAGAGGGCACTGCATTGGGGAAAGGTACTCCAGAACTACAGTAGGTTGTTAGGAATTATGTCATTACAGGTCTTGTCTAATACTATGTCCTTCGTCTACAGCAGGGATGGGGGACTTTGGCCATCCAGATGTTTTGGCTTGCAACTGCTATCAGCCCCACACAGCAAGACCAAGGGGAAGGAATTGTTGGGTGTTGTAATTGGAAATATCTGGAGGGCCAAAGGTACCCCATCCCTGACTTGCTCAGTTGAACAAGTGCTTAATTGGGGATGGAGGGTGGTGGTCATTTTGTTAGAGAAGGCAACTGAAATTGAATTGCTTATGTCACCTGCTGTAAGTGGATAGAGCTAGGTAGCTGGTAGAGTTGGCAGTTTGGGGTTCCTTATTCCTGTTTTAGAGGTTTCCTGAAATCACTGTATTCTGAGGTGACTGGATTAAGGACCCTTCTTTTGGTGCTGGAGAACCACTGGGCCAGGGTCTACCTCAAAGCAGTATCTATGCTGTATATTTATAGTCCTTTGATACTACTATAACTGTCATGGCTCCATTCTGTGGAGTGTGCGACTTGAAGGTGGGTAAGTATTTAGAATTTGGTTTGAGAGTTCCAGTACTGTAGTTTGAGGAATATGCCAGAGCACTGTCGGAGAGAATTCAAAAGTACCGGAAGCCATGGCAGATAAAGTGGTATGAGACTGCTATAATTGTGTAGCATCATCATTGTTTCTGGCCATTTCTGCACTAGCCTGTTATAGTGCTGTGATTCCACTTTCAACATCCTATGGAATCCTCGAGGCCCCTCCCTAAAGTGCAAACCCAAGGATTCCATAGGATGTTGAAAGTGGAATAATAGCACTTTACCAGGCTAGTGCAGAAATGGCCTCTGTCTCAGTGAGTAAAATTCTGCAGTACGCATGCAATACGCATCTGGCCCTCCTTAAGAATTTCATGTTCCCTACTCGTTCAGAAAATGGAAATGTTTTGCGTTGTGCAGTGAAATGGTTGAATAAACAACAGGATCAATTGTTCCTCTTCTGTTCTTACATGGAACACACTCTCCTAAATGCTTGAAAGCAAACACAGAAGTGTTTTACAAGTGTATGTGCTCTCAAAACTCACTTTTTTGCCAACAAGGAAGCCAGTTTTTGTTCTGTTTGAGTTACCCACCAACCGGCCCTTCCCTGTCTCTGTCTTCCAGGGCTGCTCTGTTTCCTGATTGGAATAGTGGTGATTGCAATGAGCCATGCCTGCCCAGATTCCCTGAAAGCCTTCTTTGACCTGTGTGAGGATGAAGAGGAAGACAAAGAAGTGCTGGGAGAAGTCTACATCAATCCCCACTTCCCTCAACTTCAGAACGTCCCTTCACAGCCCAACTTCAAATTGACAGTCAAGAATAGATAGAGCACAACAGCAGTCTGGGACTCTCTGGACCTGCTCAAGAGGGATAGTGACTGCAATCTGTCCTGGCCAAGCCAGAGAATGGCATTTTAGGGTCTTAAATACTGGCTCTAAGAAGGACACCCTGAACTGGGCTTTTCTTGCCACTGTAGCTTTGTGCAGCTGAGGTTCAGGCCTCATTGTTTGTGCTGAGTCTAGAGAACAATCATAGGACACTTCCATGGGTGTTATAATGCCACCGACAGTGGGAAGAGAACCAGAGGCATAGCTAACATTAAACTGAGAGAGGCATTGCCTTGGGCTTCCAGCCACTAGAGACCTCCTGCAGTCCTGAAAGACAAGATGGCAGCGTGGGAGCTCAGTGGGCCTTTCTGTACGTCTTATCCTTGGATCCTTGGTACTAAACTAGACAGCAATGGTGAAGGAAGACACCATGGGCTGGAATACTGTGGAAGTCTTACACATGTGTCAAGTTCCTTTCTGGAAGTACTTGGACATTTCTGTCTGATGTAGAATGGCTGTATTCAGCCCAAGGTTGTGGAATCATAGTTGAACATACGGTCCCATTGTGCATGATTGTACATTGTGCGTAGATGTACATGTTTGTTGTGCATGCTTGCATCAGCCAAAAATGGAGCGAGAGAGGATCTTGCGCTTCCAAAAAGTTGATGTCTTCTCCTTTGGAAGCTCAATTTCTTTTGTTGCTCATCAAGCTGCATGAACTTTCAAAGGTGGAGTTTGAGAGGGAAGTAATACCTTCTATTCTCCTTAGTTCTCTAGAGAAGTAAAGAATATACAGCTGGATGCTGCCATTTTCTTGTTGATAATGTGGGCAGAGTAGCCATGTGCAAGTTATGCAGACCTCTAAGCACCACCTGACACTTAGATAGATTTCCCCTTTCTGGTTTCCCTTTTTTTTTTTTTTGATTCCCTAATGTGCAGACAGATGGCTTTGGATTACAAGATCAGCACCATTGTCTATTCCAAGTTTCTGCAACTATTCTATAGGGGTGGAAACACAACAATCACTCCTAGATTCTTAAAAAAAACCTTGAGGCATTTTGTTTTATTTTTAAAACTCAAGTTTCTAGCTCTCAAGGCTTCAAAAGAGGTAGATAGTGACTGCACATAGTGATGGGGGACTGATAGCAGGATCTCTAGTAAAGAGAGAACATATAGAAGAACTCTAGTGCATAGTTGTACAACTAGCAGGGATGTACTGCTTCACTCATTTTGTTCTCAAAACGAAGCAATGAGTAAGTACAGCAATTTCCTTTCCACAGTCTAAATCTTCCCAAACTGCATAGCTTTCAAAAACTATTCACAGTTGAGCACTTATTCTGTAGACATTTTTGCACAGAAAATAGCATTTTTCTGCACAGGAAACAAAATTTACTGTGCAGAAAATGCTGCTTCATGGAGAAAACAAATAGGAATTTTACACTGAAGAACTCCTGAATTGTGGATTCTCATCCTCATTCCCAAATCTCAAGAAGTACATTTTTTGACTATTTTAAAAATATTTTTGAATATTCTTTCCACCCCTAGCACCTCTTCAGGTCCAGAAGAAAAATATACATACACATTTTGCAGATGTTAAGTTATTGTGATACAGGGCATACGTGGGGATTTATGCAGAGTGGACAGGTAACAACTTATTTAGGGCATATCTGCCTAGGACTTTCTTTTGCTTTGGACCTGAGTAGATCATCTGAAGTTACAATTGTTGAACCACTTGCTTGAGCACATTGGCAAAACATGCTTGGTTCTGCATACATGCGAGAAAAGCATCCTTGTAGTCTTCTTTGTTTGCACTTAGATTTACAAAACTCACCTAATAGATGGTCAGAACTGGCTTGCAGGCCTTTCAAAAGACATACATGAATGCTTCCCCATGTTTGTGTTACCCTTGCCTGCTTCGGTGCTGGGCATTGTTCTTCGTTAACGGCACCTTCACGTGGCATTTCAGAACCAGTAAGTGTTTGTGTGTTTTCAGCCAGTTGTGCTTGTACACAGATATATTTTGTATTGTATTATCATTATATTTTGTGCTTTGGTTTAGCAATGCAAACCACTGAAGGCATCTGATTTGCTAATAAAACTCTGAAAACCACTCATTGTGTCCACCAGTGTGTCTGGAGTGAATATGATAGGGCCTGTGTGGAAAAGCAGCATAAAAATACTATCTTCATCTGTTTCTGTGCACTGGCTCCCTGGGATGTTTTCTGCATCATTGGCTTAGTGAAGCAGCTTTGATTATACAGCAAGGCTGACTCTGTCTTTACCCAAACTGAACGA
This sequence comes from Ctenosaura bakeri, assembly GCA_948474755.1. NCBI lineage: Eukaryota > Metazoa > Chordata > Lepidosauria > Squamata > Iguanidae > Ctenosaura > Ctenosaura bakeri. The sequence goes on from CAOLHI010000154.1 coordinate 811,497, forward strand.
ACTACCTCAAGCAGCAGATGCAATGGCTGCCCCCAGATGGTTCTCTTCAAATTTTGGGCCATTCCCTTCTGTTGCAGTACAGAGATGTGAATCTTCTGGCCTCTGCTGAACCCATAAAGTAACCTGCAGCCCTTACTGCCATGGAAGATAATGCCCCCACCATTGTGGGAAGTAAATTTCAAATGCTAGACCAGTCCACTTTTGGATCTGGAAACAGGATGAAATGCCATTTTGTTTTGTTTTAAATCAGGCAACAAAATGTCTTGCTAACAGTAGAACTGCATCCCTAAATGACCAGACTATCCTTGGCCAGCAATCCAATCCTCCACAACTGGCAAATGGGCTGGGGTGCACCCTCTCCCTTGTGGAAACTGATGGAAGATGGGCCCCCCAAGAATGACTTAGTGTAGAGGTAAACAAAGAAAAACACATTTCCCAAGTGTGACCCATCTCTCTCCTCTCCTAGTTGTGAGGACTCTAAAAACTGGCTAAAAACAAAGGAAAATTACTCCCCCAGTCCATTCTCAACCTTTATATGCCACTGGATGGCTAACAATTGGCCGTGATGATAACTGTTAGAAGTGCAACAACGCTTAGCACTGAAGAACCCAGAATGCCTCTTGGTGGGACAGCAGTAACAGAGTTAGTTAGTTTGGGTGACCTGAAATGCCCTCCCTATTGGCCCTCCCTATTCTGATCCCTCTGTGGTGTAAACAGATGCTCTTAGAAATTTCTCTGCCTCTTCTCAAGACACCTCCTTTGCCTCATGACAAAGGCCAAACTTCTTCTTCCCCATCCTCCCAGAGAATGCAGCAAGACTAGATAGCCCTCAGTAACTTTCCTATCTAAGGCCATTTCCGCACGAGTCTGTTATAGCGTGATGATTCCACTTTCGCCCTCCTATGGAATCCTGGGGTTTGCAGTTTCGGGAGAGGCCAGCCCTGCAAACCCCAGGATTCCATAGGAGGTTGAAAGTGGAATCATCGCGCTATAGCAGACTCATGTGGAAATGGCCTTAGTGTGGAATTCCTTTAATAAAACTTTATTTTCCTTTAAGCCATGGTGTCTTGCTACTTAATCAGCTCCACTGCTCTGCTGCAAATAGGCTCTGTCTGACACTAACAAGGACTCTAAAACCCATCTGCCTCATGACAAAGGCCAAATTCACCATACCATGTTATGTAGTCCCCTTCCCAATTCTAGTATGTCTGTTTTTCAGGTAGTTTTGGATTTCTGTATGTCAGAGCTTGAAAGCGTTAGTTTTGGGGACAGCAGCTCTTAGAACTCCTCAGTTAGCAGAGCCACTCACCACGATGGTGGGGTACTTGGGAAGTTCCAAACTTTTCCCGAAGAGTAACTTTTCCAAGTTTGGCTTTATATATTATAGTTTGGTTCTATTGGGGTAGAAACTGTGCAGTTCTCCAGATGTTGTTGACCTGGAAGTCCCAGAAGCCCTAGCTAACATAGCCAATGGTGAGGAATGCTTGGAGCTGTAGTTCAATAACATCTGGAGGGATGCATTAAATTCATCCTATGTTATGGTAGCAACTTTGGCTCCGGTGTAATAGTGGAGTATAGTTACTTTGGGAAGGCAAATCTTCTACCCATTCTGGTTTGGATGAAATCTTCCCTTCAATTGTTTCAACTTCTGTTAAATACATTTCAACCCAATTTTGACTATGAGTCCGCAAATGCTGAGCTGCCTGAGGCAAAGTACAAGATGGCACCTCTCCTATTCCATTGAATCTTACCTCAACAACAGGAATAAGACAATGGCAGGCATCCTATTTGGAAGTTGTGATATTGTAAAGTGGACCTAACTGGAGCAGTTTCACATTTAGGGTCATGAACAACCGAATGTGACCTCACAAACTTAACCTTTGCAGCCTAGCAGTGCCGTGACCACAGCATTTCTGAAACTCTGGAGATCTGAGCATCAGAAAATGACGCCATCTGTATGTTCCCAGTCATAGCGTGTATTGAGACAAGCAGTGGTGGTAGGACCCTTTGGGGTCTCCTCCAGCTATCTGTTCTCAGGGCACTCCATGAGCAGAGACATGCTGTGGATGTAATTTCCCAGTGTTTCAACCTCTAGCATCTCAGAAATGCTCAAGGCACTGCCAGGCTATGGGGTTAGTTACTCTAACACTGCAAGATCTTGGTAAGTACCTTCTACTACATCTGAGGGCAGCAAGATGAGAACATATAAAGCAAACTTTATGGCACTTGCAGCTCGGTCTGTTGGTGGCTTTCAGCATCATTTGCTTGAGACCTAGTGCTTTTGAGATTGAGAGAGAATCAATCTCTCATTTTCCTTCCACTTACTCAACAATGCATCACTAGCCAAAAAGAATGCTCTCAGATGTGCAAAGTGGGGACATTTATTCATGATGCCTTCCCCGACAGCAGCCACAGCACAAGGAAAGAGGAAGAGTTTTCTATTCAGTCAGTACTTGGCCCTTTGGAGAGGTGATCAATATTAGGTTACAGTTACCGGTTTGATATTCAACAGCACAGTTCTTGCACTTCTCATCTTTTCAATAGGAAGGGCCTACAAGAGCTCCTCCCCTGCATTTCCAACAGTCTATGATGTTGTCCTCAGTTCATTCTCTTTAAGTGTATTTTGCCAGCAATTTCCTTAATGAAGGCATTTCCTGTAATGAAAAAGACAAGTAGCAGCAGCTTGTAAGTCAGTTAGAAAGGCGGTCTCCTCCGCTGGTGAGAGAAAAAAACACCGCATCATTCTGAACATACCCAGTTCCACTGGATATTGGAAGCTAAACAGGATTGGACCTGGTTAGTATTCAGAAGAAAGACTACCAGGAAGTCACCAAAAAAGGCTAGGAAAGAATCCTTTCTGAAGCCTTGGAGATCTATTAGAAGAGAGTTGACAATCCTGGACAGACCAAGGATCTGACTCAATACAAGATAAATTCCCATGTAGCCATTCCACCACCCCTCTGGACACAGAATCAAAGAATCTGAGAGTTGGAAGGGACCGCAAGGCCCATTTAGCCCAATCCTCTGCCATGCAGGAATACAAAACTACAAATCTCCTGCCATGCAGGAATACAAAGCACTCCTGAAATATGCCTTTCCAACCTTTGTTTAAAGGCCCCCCCGCAAAAAAATGGAGAATCCACCACACTCCAAGGTAATGTCTTTCACTGTTGAAAAGCTCTTACAGTGAAAAACTTCTTCTCAATGTTCAGGTGGAATCTCCTGTAAATTGAACTCATTGGTTTGTGTTCTAACCTCTGGAGCAGCAGAAAACAAGCTGGCTCCTTCAGAAGTGGACATCTGATGGGTTCCCATGGTGAGCTTTTCTTCATCTCAGATCTAATCCTATCTCTTTCTGTGGATGGAATCAGAACTTGGGAAAGCCCTCTTTTGGGCTGCAGCACTCAGAATTCCCCATACATTTCCAAGCTCTGGATGGAAATGACATGATCAAACCAGGGCTTTGGAGCAAGTCAGCTGGTGAGCAAGATGATCACTCTCCCAAAGCTTTTGGGGAGATGGGCTGCCTCACTGACCTCCAGTTGCTTATTTTCCACCTCCACCCCTATTTGTGCAATGAATCTGCTTAGGCCAGACAGTGACAAGCAATAAAGAAAGGGTATATGGTTGATAACTGAGAGCAGGCAGCTGACCACAGCTCAGGTAACAAAGGACCTTGGAGAGCTCCTGAATTTGAGCATGAGATAAAGGATATATTCTTGGATTAAGGGAAAACCCAACCAAGAGGACTTCTGGGTACCAGACTTTGCCAGACTGGTGTCTTTCAGATGCATTGGATTACAATCTCACCCTACCCAGCAAGAAGAAGACTGTTGGATGTGGAACAGGAGATGCTAACCCTTTGTCCTTGTTGAAACCTCATCTGGAAATGCACACACAACACACAATCCTGCTGTTTTTATGGAGGAGCTGATTCCAATCAGGACTGCATTAAGGAGGAAAAATCAATGTATCTTCCTCACCCCATGATCCCAGTTGTGCTTCACACATGCAAACTTTTTGTCACATGTGAGGGTGATCTGGCTGCAACATCTGTCACCCCACTGATTGCCAGGGTTGATTCAGCTGATCTAGCAGGCTAGATGGGTGTCCCCTTCTTCCCTCACCGTTCCCTGTGTGTCCCTCCTGAAGCTGCACACTCTGTGGAAGAGGATGACCATCTCAGACAGAAGGCATGTGCCGTTCTTCAGTCAAGGGTTTGTCACATCTGGCTTGGCACTCACATTCTAGCTTGTCTTGTATGTAACTACCTATTAGTAGATTACAGTGTGTGTGTGTGCGCGTGCGTGCGCACATGCACGGCGTGCATATATACATGCATGTGCAGGCATGTACACGAATATCTGTTGAGAATGAGCAAAAGAGAGATTTCATATAAATAGCAATACACTGCTTTGACAGCTTTCTAGGAAAAGTCAACTACAGTGAGCCCTCCATATCTACAGAGTTTTGGTTCCAGGATCCCCCATGAATGGCAAAAAAAGCGAATGATCACATCCCATATCATTAAATGACAATGCATGTGGACATTTCAGCACATTCATGTTCACATCACTCCCATTTTATGCATAGGAGATGATGCTCCGTGGTTGGTGAAAACTGCAGATCCAGATGTCACAGATATGAAGGGTCTGCTGTTACAACAGCTAGTAAACACATCCTTTTGACTCCTTAGTCTGTAGCATCTGTAAGAGAGAATGCCAGAGGTGCTGACTTCTCCCCCAAGCTATGTCAGCACCTTCCATTCATTCAAAAGCAATCTATTAATACATTTTAACCTTTCTGAGGCTCCCTTTTCTATCAGCGCAATGGCCTCAATCAGAACAGGAACAAGGCCTTATAGTGGCAATGTTGTGATAACCCCATCTCACACTAGCTCATAATCAGCAACTGGAGAGAAGGTAGGGTTGGTGCGCTGAGGAAACAATACCCTTCCAATAGAAATGTCACAGAAAAGAAAATGTGTGGAACAGAGAAAGCAATGCATACTGAGCACATTTTCTTTTGTAGGGCACTCACCTGATCCTTGGCCTCACGCTCCCCTTGGTTCTCCTCTAGCAGCCTCCACTGCAGGAGGATCTTAAGAAGTTCCCTCGTCAGTAGCTCCTTCATATCTTCCAAGACTGCTGTGACCACTGGGCTCAAGGCCTCAGGGATATTATTGGACTCTGAGCTCTCCAGCGATGAAGACTGGAAATGAGAAGAGCCCAGGGTGCTCTTCTTCCCCATAAAGTGCCCTGAAAAGACATTGGGAGAGTAGGAGAGCATGGCAACAGTTCTAGTTCAGATAAGGCAACACAGACTGAATTGTAGCTTCTGGGCAGCTTTGGAGCGAGATGCTATGAGGAAGCCCACATGTCATAACCCAGGAATCCAGCAGCAGCTTGGACAGAGATTCAGGGCTCCTCTAGGCTGTCCAATAGTCCCGGCAAATATCAGGGCTTCTGTTTCTTGCCCCGTAACTGGCATTTCCACCCCCACCTCCAGTCATAACCATACAGTGGGTCTTGGTATCTTTTCTGGTTATGGTGGAGTTTAGTACTATCCCCAATACTCTCATATAATTTCAACCTCTCTTTTATTCCACTTGACCTGCTGTGGTGTAGGTATGGGTTCCCCCATTCCCCTGCCATCTTCTCCATGAATTCAGCATTTCCCTGCTCCATTTTCCTCCCCCAGTATCTGTGTTTGCTGTCTCACACATTTTTGTTACAGTCATAGTGTTGCAGCACTATAACACTTCGGTGCAGTAAGTGTGAAAGAGAGGAAGAGAGAAAGAAAGAAAGAAAGAAAGAAAGAAAGAAAGAAAGAAAGAAAGGAGGAGGGGAGGATGGGGAAGGAAAATTCAATGTGGTAACCAGAAGATCAGGGAAAAATCTCTGTGGCAAAGATTATACTCCCATTTCAGACATCATCCATCCCAGCCTGTATCAGAAATTCCCAGGATAAGAAAAACACACAAACACACACACACACACACACACACACACACACACTGAAATGGGTTTTAAAAATTTAAAAAATGCAATGAATTTGCTGCTGGAGACAAGGGTGTGCCTTTGTACTGACAAAATGGCATCTTTCTAATAAGGGGAAGGGTGGAAGAAAGAGGCTGAAGCACGGTCAAGGAAGAGCAGCTACAAAAGAAACCAAGGAAACAAATACTGTATAATCCACTTACATTCTTAGATAGAAACTACTATTGGATGTTGTTCTTGTTTTTAAAGTAGTCATTTCAGAATCTTAACAATGGGAGAAAATGGGAGTTTTTAAGCACTCAGTAAATAATTATTCACTGCAAGTAATAAATCATTACTTTTGTGGATAGGGTTAAGGCAAAAAAAATTATTATGTATTTCTTTGCAAAATTATAGAATCATAGAATCATAGCAATAGCATTTATTTCTATACCGCTTATCAACTGAGTGTTATCTAAGCGGTTTACAATGTATTTTAGCTAATTGCCCCCAACAAGCTGGGTACTCATTTTACCGACCTGTGGAAGGATGGAAGGCTGAGTCAACCTTGGAGCCCGACAGGATCAAACTCACAACCTTGTGGTTGCAGTACTAGCATTTAACCACTGTGCCACCAGGGCTCCTATAGAGTTGGAAGAGACCCCAGGGGCCATCCAGTCCAACCCCCTGCTATGCAGGAACACACATTAAAGCACTCCCAACAGATGGTCATCCAGCCTCTGCTTAAAAACCTCCAAAGAAGGAGGTCAATGTACAGCTATACACTGAACTTCTTGAACCTGATCAAATCTAGATGTTGAACGTTATCCATAATTAGACTGGGGGTGAATGACATTAGAGAAGCACATGATAGAATATTTTCCAATCAGAATTCAATAGCAGAATTGGCCTCCAACAATTCCCATCTAAATTCATTTCGACTACAGTGCTAAACCTCTGATCTAGAAGATGGAATTGCTACATTGCAGTTATGCTTTTGAGGAGCATGTGATAGTTGAATCCAGCATCCTAAAGCATGGCTTTAGACCATATATTTCCTAGAGACCATATGTTGCACTTGCCCCACATCGTGCCATCTCAACACATGCAAAAAATAATTGCTCTTTTGCTTTTCATGTAGTAGCATGGATTTCTCCAGTGATGGAGAAATGCCAGCACTTCTTTTAATGTAAGATAGCAGAACAAGCACCCAGCATGGACCTAGAAAAATGTATTCATAGAAAAGCTTGATCATAAAAGCACACCCGGTGGTGTCTAGTGGCTCCCATGTCAGTGAATTGGTGAATCTGTTCCAGGTTTTAGTCTAAACCTTAAAGGAACCATCCAGTTTCTAGAACTGAATAGGTTCAGTAGCTTAGATAGTGCCTTCAAAGTTCACACTAAAACATGGAACAGATTCTCTATTAGCACTCACAACACCAGAATTTGATCTATCGTGTTTAATATTGTGGTTAAATGATCCGTTGGCTCAGATTTCAGAAAATATTGTTAGAACCAGCAATATAGTGAAGGGGGAAAAGCAGAAAGTGATCATAAAACCTAAATGAAGTAGAGACATTTGAGGAGAGCAATTGGCTTAGCTGTAGAAAATACTGTAAGTTCCTAGCGATTTCAAGTTAAGCAAGTACAAAACTCTCTGAGCCAGGTTCTAATATAGCTTGATATATTCAGTTGATGTAAGAGCCAGAACACTGAAATAAAATACAAACAAGTGTGATGTATGCAGTATGGTGCTTGCTTCTTATTGGTGTATTTGTATATATGTCACAAACTTTTGTTTCTCAATGCCACAGCATAGTTTTTATAAGAATTCTATATAAAGCCCATTTTAATTGTTTGTTTGGAGTGGACCTCTGGGCTACCAAGACAGAGTCTACACAGCACTGTCATTAAATAAACTGCTGGATTCAATCCACTCTCTGACTCCAATCATGAACCTTAAAGTGTTTTAAAAATTCTCCTTCAACAGTTTTAATTCAAGCATATATGATTACAGATATCTGGCTATAAAGATGCTTATAATGGACCATTTGGTAGCTTTATTTTCTTTGTTCCTTCATACTCCTACATACCGTTTCCCCGTTTTTTCTGTGTCTTCTCTTTTTCTCCTGTCCCTTTCATTCAAGCTTTCCTGTTTATTTTATTATTTTTGTTCCTGCAGAAGTATGCATGTATGAGAGACTTTTTTTTTTAAATCATGTTACCTAATTGGTGATTTACCCTGATTCTGGAATTGCTAAAAAGGAGAAAACTATGGAATAAATCCATGTGCATGCATAATATCTGTGAATAATAATAATAATAATAATAATAATAATAATAATAATAAACATTTATTATAATATTATAATGATATTATAATATCATAAAATATTATAATAATATTTATTTCTTACTCACCTCTCCCCACGGATTGAGGTAGGGAACAACAGATTAATGTATAACATACAACATCAGTCAAAAATAGAACATCAGTTTAAAAACAACGGTTAAAATGCATGATAGCATGGGTGTTATAAAGTTATTAAATTGCTTTTATTGGCCAATGAGTAGGTACCAAAATTAAGAATATTTTTTTAAAAATATAACCATCACCTTTAACACAATCGGTGCTCGGTTAATTTTTCTGTCACAATTATAGACTGGATTTCTTATATTAGAATTTATCTGGAGCTGTCCTCATCCCGGTGCTAAAGGCACTGCAGTGTTTTCCGCTCTACGAATGGCTTTAAAAATCTCCAAACAGGAAAAAAAATTGGAACCGGTACTGCATTTAAAACTTTTTTTAACCACAACAACAGCAAAAAAGATAATGTAATTTGTTTGTGGTTTACGCAAAGGTTAAGAAACCATTAAAGTAAACGGTGTGGGAATTATCCCTTTCTCCCTTAGAATCAGGAGATTCGAAAGAGAGTCGCTCAACTGATACACCCTTTCTGACCATAGAAACATAGAATCATATTTCATTGAGATGATTATGGTAGATATCATGAAGCAGGAATATGGAAAATGGAAATGCTATGTACCAACGTGTAAAATAGCTGAAAAATGCAGTACAAGGATATAACAATGTTAAGAGATATTGGAAATGAAATCTAGATCAGTTTGGAAGATTCAAAAAATAATTCATGTGAAATAGCAATAATAAATGTTTGTTTTAATTGTGAAACTTTAATAAAATGATGTAAAAAAAAAAGAAACATAGAATCATAGACTCATAGAATCTTAGAGTTGGAAGAGACCACAGGGGCCATCCAGTCCAACCCCCTGCCATGCAGGAACCTACTTCAAAGCATTCCCAACAGATGGCCATCCAGCCTCTGCTTGAAAGCCTCCAAAGAAGGAGACTCCACTACACTCCGAGGCAGCAGATTCCACTGCCAAATAGCTCTGACCATCAGAAAGTTCTTCCTGAGGTTTAGGTGGAATCTCTTTTCCTATAGTTTGAATCCATTGCTCCTTGTCCTAGTCTCTGGAGAAGCAGAAAATAAGCCTGTTCCCTCCTTGACATGATATCCCTTCAAATATTTAAACATGGCTATCATGTCCACTCTTAACCTTCTCTTCTGCAGACTAAACATCCCAGCTCCCTAAGCCATTCCTCATAGGGTATGGCCTCCAAACCCTTCACCATTTTGGTTGCCCTCCTCTGGATATGCTCCAGCTTTTTGATATCCTTCTTGAAATGAGGTGCCCAGAACTGAACACAGTATTCCAGATGAAGTCTAACTAATGCAGAATAGAGTGGTACCATTACCTCCCTTGATCTAGACACCATATTCCTATTGTTGCAACCAAGAATGGCATTGGTTGTTCTTTACCCAACAGACTGTCCCACAACCACCACAATTATCTGAGCATTTGGGGGTGTTAAGACCTGAATAGCAGTGGCTGGTCATTCCCATCTCAGTGAGGGGATAAATCCACTCTGCCTTTTAATCCGAACTTTAATGGCACTGTCCAAAGTGCTAACCGAGGGGACAGATTTCAGCACTTTGGATAGCTCCATTAACACTACCTCCTTAACATGGGAGCCACTAGTGACCACTGAATTTAAGTATCACAGAATTATAGAGCTGGAAGAGACCACAAAGGCCATCGAATCCAACCCTCTGCCATGCAGGAATACACAATCAAAAACTTAACTGAGCAAATTTTTCCCATCCAAACTCAACAGTGTTCCCTCTTTCTACAAATTCTTGGGCTCAACTCCTCCCTGCAACTCAGCACCCCATCAGTGTGTGGGACTACAACCCCAGATGACTGGGGATGATAGAAGGTACAGTCAAACACAGCTGGGGAGTATTGAATGGGGGAAGGTTGCTCTTGGAGGACAGCCTTGGAGATGCCCATGAAGAGTCAGAGGATCAGCTAGCTGATACCCACCTGGGACTCATCAACACCCCCCCACTCCTGTATCCACACTACAGAATTATACGAGTTTGATACTACTTTAAGTGCCATGGGTTCCATCTTATGAAATCCTGGGATTTGTAGTCTGGAGAGATACTTAGTGTTTGCTGCTATAGAGTTCTAATTGCTGTATTTTACTGGAGCGGACTAGAGAATTGTACATACTTCTCCAAACTACCAGTCCCAGGATTCTGCAAGTTGGAGTCACGGCAGTTAAAGCGGTATCAAACGGCTATCATTGTGCAATGTGGCCACACTCCCTAGAAAGCCCATCCGATCCGATTACAGTGGAGCGGGGTTATTTCTGTTTTAAAAAGAGCTCTTTCTTCGGAGCCACCAGGACTGGACTCTTAGCTCCTTTTTAAGGGAAGGGCTGTAAATCAAGGAGCACTGGCTGCCCAGTTCAGCCCCTGGCTTGCCCGAGCAGGGCTTGGAAAGAGGTCTAACTCCTTGGAAAGCCCACCACCCATCCGCACAGGCAACCCTGGACTCTGAGCCAAGCGACCGACTCGGTATAAGGCAGGTTCACACTGCGGGCGGGCCGTACCTGTAGCCCAGAGGTTCTCCCTGAGCCGGAAGGGTCCGTTCCTCTTGTCGCCCAGGGAAGGCGAGACCGCGCCGGTGGTGAAGAGGAGCAGGTAAGCCAGCCCGGCCACCTGGAGCATCCTGCGGGACCGCCTCGCCCCCACCATGGATGGGCTCCCTGCCTTACCCCGTCTGGCCACAAGGGGGCTCTGCTCCCCCTCTTCTCCGAGCACTTGCGCGGGTCGCCTCCGCTGCGCCGCCTCTGCTTTAAATAGGCTCGCTGTCTGGGGCGGGGACTGGGGGTGGGAGGGGGCGTTTCGGCCCCAGCGACGACCCCCTCTCCGGCAGACTGGTGGGCAGGGCGCCCAGATCCCTCCTTGCCCTTGCTTGGCACGGACAGCCGGGCCATTTCCGCACTAGACTGTTGTAGCGCTATGATTCCACTTTTTTTTTTTACCTTTTTTTAAAAAATTTTATTGATTATACAGAAAAGAAAAACACAAACACAAAAATAAAACCCCATGTGATACAACTAATAGTAAAACAAAAAAATTTCAGCCAAAAACAAACTTACATTATTATTTCTCTCTTATATAATTACAATCAAAAACGTATTCAGCTTATTCTATATCAAACTACTTACATATTTTTATTACCTATCTCTAATTCTTATTCTCATTATACTCATTATTATTATTGCAATATCATTCTTAATTCTATATTTTCCCCTTAAATTTAATCTAATGCTCTTACTAAATATAATCAACTTACTTTTTGTTTTTTGTTGTTGTTTTTTTTTGCTTTTTGTTTTTTGTTTTGTTTTACAAGATTAAACAACTCCAAATTAAACAATACACCACATTATTATCACAAAAAAAGGTGAATAAACCCACTCCCCAGAGCCAACTTTTTATTTACTCCATTTTCCAAAATTGCCATTCTTCTTGTGAAAGGGTAGCTTTACCATCTCTTATCAAAGCTTTTTCCAAATGATTCCACTTTCAACATCCTATGGAATCCTGGGGTTTGCAGTTTCGGGAGGGGCCTTTGGCCCCTTCCCTAAAATGCCTCTGACCCCCTCCCTAAACTGCAAACCCCAGGATTCCATAGGATGTTGAAAGAGGAATCATAGCGCTATAACCGTCTAGTGCGGAAATGATGCCTCTCGCAGGGCAATTGCGGGGTGGGGTGGATGGAGGTGGGAAGGGGACCCCCTCCTGAAACCAGGAAAGCAGGAAGCCTTTGTACGTTGCTCTGACTCCTGGGGGGAATGATGGGAAAGGAGTGCCTCTGAGCATGTGCAGAGAGAACAAGGAATCAAGGCAAGATGCGCTGGGGGAATCCGGTTGGCCGGGAAATGGGAGACGTGATAGTCCTTAAAAGTAATTTTCCCAACTTTTTTTCCTCCCTCCCTTCGTGCTTTGCATTGGAGGGTTGCACTAGAGCTTGCCATAGGAGAAAGTGAAATTTGGAAGAGAAGCCTGGAAGGGATCAAGAGAGAGAAGATTTCTGAAATGTATGCTGTGTATTAAAAAGATATGAAGACAACAGGTTTCTGGAAAGTGAGTTGGGGGAGAGAAATGAGAGGAGTTGGTTTCATTGCCTGTACGTTCATTCCAAAGCTTCCCACTTTTATTGCAATTCCCTTTTTGGAGAGGGATTCGATCCGGAACTTAGGAAAGTTGCTGTTTTCAACTGTCCTGGAATTCTGCGATTCGTAGTTTTAAAAAAGCCTATTTTTTTCCAGTCTCTGCAGCCGAAGATCCTACCTGGACACACACGCAAACACTAGCCGTTAGGAGTTGCAAAATTTATATTACTGGTTCGGTGTCTTCTCCCCATGTCTCTTCCCCGTTGCTCCAGGAAGACAAGACCATGCAGGGAGAGGAAAGAAAAGGAGAAAAAAGAAGGGAAGGAAGCAAATTGGGGGAAAGGTTCGATCCTGGATGTTGAGGAAGGATATAAAGGAAGTGTCTCTGAGCGCATGCAGAGTGCCCAAGAAGATCTCACCAGTTTCCTGAACCATTTCTGCACTAGACTTTTATAGCGCTCTTATTCCACTTGAAACATCCTATGGAATCCTGGGGTTTGCAGTTTCGGGAGGGGCCAGCCGGCCCCTCCCGAAACTGCAAACCCCAGGATTCCATAGGATGTTTCAAGTGGAATAAGAGCGCTATAAAAATCTAGTGCGGAAATGGCCCTGGTAAAGAGCTAAGGGGACCGGAGGAGGGGGCAAAAGCTTCTGTCAAATTAGGTATTTGAATTTTCCTCTCTCTCTCCCTCCCTCCGAGTTGGATCCTTTTAAGATTTGCACTATTCTTTAAGGATGCTCGAATGTTAATAGGTGGGGAAAGCGCAGTCATTCGCCCTCCGCCTGCAAGCACCTGCAAGGAGGCAAAATTAATGACAGCCGCTTGAGATCTTAGATGAGAATAAAGCGGGATAAAAATTAAATAAGTGACACCCTGCCTGCCAATGTATATAGCCCATTTCACCCGCAAAAACAGTCCAGGGTCCCTGGGCTGGGTTTAGAGAGACGAGGATCACAGGGGATCTTCCTCCCTGGGCCAAATTTTGTAGCTTCCTCAGTTAAGAGAATGGTGGCAGGGATGTAAAAAGAGGGGGAAAAATGGGACTGAAAAATGGGGCTCAGCTGCTCAGCTGAGAGAGGTTTCTCTGCTGTCTGAGAAGACGATTTGGTGTGGTCACCTGTCAGATTTACCTCGAACTTTCATTCTCACTAAAGGTTAACACAGGCTTCAGGTTTTCTTATTTCGCCTTTAGTTCTTTTCATTTTGGGAATATTATTATTATTATTATTATTATTATTATTATTATTATTATTTATATCCCGCCTCTCCAGACGGATTAAGGCGGTACTACAACAATACATTAAATACATTAAAAGCAATTAAAACATAACCCATCCTCCTCACACACCAACCCATCTAAAACCCCCTAAAACACATTAACTATTGAGAACAAGAGGACAGTTGGTGGGAGGCGGTGGAGCACTAGTGTGAAATATAAATGATATGCAAACAGAGGAAAAAGGGGGGGGAATCACTGGAGCACTCTGTACATGCTCAGAGGTGCTCAGTTCTCTGGTGCTGGCACCTCGCCTTGATGGTAGAAGCCTAACTGGCACCATCTCTGAGCCCGGATGGGAAAGTGATTAGAATTTAAATATTTTAAACTTTTATTGTAAGTTACCTTGTTGACTACAACAAGTTTACTTTACAGGGCATTGTGGGAGCTGCAGTCCAAAAAAGAAACTTTTCCCAAGCTCCACCTACTTCTTCCTGCTCTCGGTCGGGATTCTGTGGCATCCCCTTCGGGTTGAAGATTGCATAGCTGCCAAGGACCCCCTCCCAATTCCTAGGATTTATTCCAAGGGAAACCTAAAACCATCACAACCCCTGGTGGAATCTCATTTGAACACCAGAAGGTGAAGATCTCAAGGGTTTGCACATCTTTGGTGCCTGCCTGTTGGCCTAATAAAGATATTTATGAATATGGATTGGAGTGCAGATAGACTCTCTTAAAGAGCCCGAGTGAAGGGTTACAGTCACAAATACCATAATTGCTGAGAGATAATGAGAAGGATGAGAGCCAGTGTGGTGTAGTGGCCAGAGTGACTAGGGCCATTTCCGCACTAGCCTGTTATATCACGATGATTCCACTTTCAACATCCTCTGGAATCCTGGGGTTTGCAGTTTCGGGAGGGGCCAGCTTGCCCCTCCCGAAACTGCAAACCCCAGGATTCCAGAGGATGTTGAAAGTGGAATCATCGTGCTATAACAGGCTAGTGCGGAAATGGCCTAGGATTCTGGAAGACCAGGATTTGAACCCTCGCTCAGCCATGGAAACTCACGATGTGTCCTTGGGCAAGTCACTCTGTATTCAAATTATGTAATTATATCACTTTGCTACCATCTTAATTTCCTTGGTCTCATTTTACTGAATCCTGGAATTTATAATTTAATGAGCTGCTTTGAATTCTCTGCCAGCAAGCTCTAATGCTGTAGTTCAATGGAATGCACTAGAGTTCTAAGTACTTCACCCAACTATAAATTCCAAGATTCTGTAAGATAAAGCCATGGTAATTCAGGCAGCATCAAAGTGTTTTAATTGTGCAGTGTGGATATACTTTCATCAGACACTCCTCACTACAGGCTGCTTTATAATACCATCTCAGAGATTTCCCCCTTGGAGATCCACCTCCTTCTCCAATATAGCCCCCCACCTCTGGCTTTCTTTTAATATTCCAAGCCATTTTTGACTACTCTAAACGTTTTCTTCTTTGGTCCTGCTTTATCAAAATCTGAAATGGTGCCACTGTAATCCAAGGTTATCTAGGTTCACATCACATTTGCATCAACCAGTTTTAAGCCTTGAGATGAAAACAATTATGAAATCAAGAGAGGGAGGAGGTTAAAAAAAACCCCTAAATCTTGATGTGTTAGAGCTACCAAAAAAAGCCACTTGTGAACTCCGAGTGCGTGCTGTTGCAGTGCATAGTTACACCATGGCTAAGGGAAGGAGCAGCCTCATATACACAGGAGCAGTTATAAACTCATTAAGTAGTGGAATAAAATGAAATGTGTTTGTTACCCTGGTGCTGAATTTATTTATTGGGAAATGAGTGACATTTCACTGTTAGAAAGGAGAAGGTCTTTTTATAAGTAATAAAACAAGCATCTGTAGACCACTGTGTGCAGACCCCTTTTATCCAAGGTGTGTGTGTGTGTGTGTGTGTGTGTGTGTGTGTTTGGCTGGGCTGCCAGGCCACAGACTGCAAGCCCAGAAATCCAGCTGTACCCACATTACCTGGCTTAGCTTTGGAAACTCACTGTGTGATCCTGGGCAAGTCACTCTCTCAGTCTCAGAGGAAAGCAAAGTTGAACCCCTTCTGAACAAATCTTGCCAAGAAAACCCCCTAACAGTTGCCATAAGTTGGAAACAACTTGAAGGCATGCAACAATCTTACACATGAGTGCTTGTTAGGCTATCTAATGTGGGGGACTAGCATTCCAATATGACAGGGACTGGCAGCATGTGTCTATTGGCTACAATTGTTTTCCTTCTTTTCTGGAAACCTACTAGGGACGGGTGGGGGATCAACGCTAATCCAGGGTGTATCACTGCCACACATCTATGTATCTCACAATGTTTATTGTACCTCATTGTAATGAAACAGATTCTAACTTCCAGATGATTTTCCTTTGTAATTGTAATTAATGTCTTGAACGTTGAGCAACACAGTGGAGAAGAAGGTTCATTCTTGTTTTAGAGGATGTTGTAATTTTCTAAATTTGGAAATTGCAATAAAGATTGCTTTTAGAGTTCATAGTTGTGCTTAAAAATATATAAAGGTGGAGGGCTAGAAATCTGATTTGATTAAAAACCAAGCTGAAATTTCCAAGCAACTAAATTCAGTGTCAGACTTCATATTCTTTGCCTTATGGTCACTGATATTGTCTGAAGGAGTATACTCAGCAGCTGCTGAGTCAGAAGACGCTACAAGTTTTGAAGACACAGAAAATCAAGATTGCATTATTCATTTTTACATCTTGTTCTGCAAGCAACCGATTGGCAATGTTTGGGGATTAAGGTCCAAAATTCAGGGACGTGCTAAGACCAGGCTGCTGCTAAGCACTTGCCCCTTGCTGGATTTTCTGTTGCTGTCGTCCTGTGGTTCTGTGAAAGGGCCAAAGCTGTGGAAAGGCTTACAGTGAAGATGTGCAAAGACCGGGATTAACTGGTACCAATTACAGGATGGCTAAAGGAAGCAACAGTCTTATATTCCCAGGGGCAATTACTGGGTGAATCCAAGCATGACTGATGAGATCCAGGATGCCACAGTGAGATTACCTGGGAGGAAAACAAGAGGCCCTGTTACATTAAACGATGCAGACGATTGACCCGATCCTACAACACAACAGCAAACCTGGGACAGATTTGCTTGCATAAGAGAAGGACGACAAATCAATGGCCCCCTGCCTGTTTTTGCATGCAAGGAAATCCCAGATTTAGTTCCCAGCATCTCCAGCTAGGGTTGAGCTGAAAAGCTGGAGAGCTATTTAGACACGTGAAGTCCCAGGAAAAGAAGACAACAATTCAGAAGAAATTTTTTTTTCTGCAAAGTCTTAAAAAAAAACAAAAACCTGGAAAAAATGGATTATGGAATATTTTCTTTCAGAATGATGAATAAAAGGTTTATGAAAAGGTGTTCAGAGTTATTTCTCCCACCATATCTCTAAAAGCCAAATAGCAGGTAGACATTTACGTAGGACTAGGTATACCGGTAGTATTTCTAGTTAAAGTAGTGCTTGATGCTGGTGTGTGAGCCACTGGCACCCAGTCTGCAGTGAACTTCCAGAACACAAGCAGTTGTAGGCAACAGTCACAAACATAGAACTAGTTCTTTGAACTTGAGGCTGCAGGGAGAGACAGTTCCCCAACATCAGACACCCTGAAAAGCACTGATAAACCACGTAAGATAATTGTTATTTCTGGTCCTTGTTTCCTTTCCTTAGTTTCTATGGGAATGAGTGCTTTATTGGCTGCTTGATTCTATGGATAAGTAGAGGAGACAAAATAATTTTCCTTTCCTAATGTTCTGTTCTCACTGGGATTTTTTTTCTTGGTTCTCATAAACTGGCAAAAACCAAAGAGGTCCCTTATTTCATCTACATCCTGCCTTTCTCTCCATAATGGGCTTGAGACAGCTAATAACATATTTTGAAACATACAAATTATAAACTGTGCTAAGGTATTAAAAAAGTATAAATATAAGAGTTATTTTTAAATGATTAATTTACAAAGTTAAAACATTGAAAGATGATATGCAAATCTTAAAAACAGCATCACACAGCATTAAAAACCCACTCACATTAGTTTCTAAGAGTCTCACTGCACAAAAGTGTTTTGACTTGCTGACGGAAGGAGAGCCATTCTGGAGCCATCCTGTCCTCTCTAGGGATGAAGTCCTAAAGTCTGGGAGCAGCTACCAAGAAGGCCCTCTCTCTTGTTCCCACCAAATGAATTTGGGAAGGTGGTGGGACAGAGAGAAGGGCCTCTACAGAAGATTTTATTGCTCCAATGGGCTCTTAACGAGAGATACAGCCCTTCAAATAACTTGGACCCAAGCCATACAGCTCAGATACCTTTAGCTCCATTCATATGGGAATTTTTAAAAAAACAAGTAAATTCAACATGTAACTATTTTCTAAATAAACTTTACTTTTAACATATCCAGCATAACTTTAATGCTAAAGCATCTTGCATCTTCTCTCACTGTACAACACTGGTGCATTTCTCTCTTAAAAATATGGATATACTCCTATTGTACAAACACATAATTTTTGACTAGCAAGCATACTAGCAGTTATCCTTCTACCTCTCAACAGCTATGTTGTGAATATAGTATACTAGCATATATACCTGGCATTGGATTTTATTTTCTCATAGATAATACTTGTTAGAAAGATTTGAGATCCTGTGTCTCTAATTCCCCAAACTGTCTTGTTCAGTACCTGTAACTTTTCCCCATATTCCCCAATCCAATCTGTACTCAGTTATTAACATACAGATGTTAGGTTCTTGAGGGAATACATTGCCCTCCTCCTTGCTGCCAGGCCTTATCTCCAAAGCAACTGGCCAGGCCCAAGAACTCTCTGATTGAGAATTCAAAAAGCCCCTTCCTAAACTGCAAACCCCAGGATTCCAGAAAATCTGCTTAGGCAGCCAATCATATGAGGTCTTCGCCTGACATAGCCAATCATATGAGATCAGGTCTTCACCTGGCACAGACAAACACACAAAATTTGACTTTTATATGTTAGATGGTACTCCTTGTTATTTCAGGATTATAACAATTTTTAGAGGATGCAAAGGAAGTTCAGCGGTTGTCCACTGTGGGAAGAAAACACTAGACTAGACAAGGTCTTTAGTCTAATCCAGCAACACTTTTCTTAGGTTCTTAAAATCCTGGGCAGAAGTTGTTTTTGCCCAAGATCTTAAGACAGTTTTTCTATCTACCCAGATATAAAAAGGATTCATTCCATTTCTCCCCTTCCTCCCAAACCTTCTTTTTTAAAATGGAAAATCTGTTCTAGATGTCTCATTATAAGTAAAGTCTTTCAAGTTTTTTTTTGAAGCATCATTATTTTTAGATAAAATTTCTGGCTAACGCCTCTCTTCACAGCCACTCATTGTTGCCTGTGCATAGAAAAATCAGTATTTGCATACAGTGTAACCAAGGTGTTAATTAGCAATTCTTGCCTCAGCGGACAAAAGGAAAATGCACAAGAGAAAGACATGGTGGGGATACATCTCTGCTTCTAAGGAGATGGTATTGTGAGCAGATCTAAGAAAGGCATGAAAAAATATACAAGAAGCTCATTTAAAACACAACAAAACTTCTGGATTGCAACTTTGAGCCAAGTTGACACCAATCCTTCTTAAAGGCAGTGACAATATATAAACACTTAAAACTAAAAGAAGCTAGAACCACAACAGCTAAACATATATCGTGGCCCCTCCACTTTTGCATGGGCTCAGGACACAAAACCCTCATGAAATTAAAATCACAAATAACTCTTTCCACGCTCCCCCTCTCCTTCCCTTGCCTTTTGCCCTGGCACATGTGCCTTCCTTCTGTGTCCAGGGTAAAAGGTAAAGGAATGGGGAGCGGGCATGCATTCTCCCCATTTCCTTGCCTTTGCCTCAGTGCACATTCTCCTTGCTCAGCTAAAAAGCATGAGAATGGTGGGTAAGGCACATATACAGCTTCCTTCTCCATGCATGGTGCTCTCCCCTCCCATTCTCTTGCCTTTTGCCTTGGTGTGCTCTCCATGCTTGGGCAAAAGGCAAGGAAAGGGAAAGAAGGCACATGTGCAGCTTCCTTCTCCACATGTGGTACTCCCCCCTCCCATTCCATTTCTTTTTGCCTCAGCCCGGACAAGAAAGGCATGTGTGCCCAGGCAAAAGGCAAGGAAATGGGAGGAGAATGTGGAGAGGCACGTGCACACTACACAAATAATCAGATTTGTGAAGGTCAAATCTGTGAATAGGGAGGGAGGACTGTAAATTTAATAGTTCAGTAATGAAAAATATAAATCAGAATTAGCACAAAGGCTTGCTGTATCCACTGCAAGATGAGTAGAGAAGATGGCAAACAGGCCCTATTCTAAGGACACCTAAAGTTTAGGTGTTAAGACCCAGGTGTCTACTTCATGCATGTCTACCTGACATAGCAATGGAAAAGCCACAAAAGATCACTACAGTCCCCTGATGTTGATAGGAGCAGACTAGCTGGCTCAAGTGGGAAGAGGTATGTCTTAGGATTGCACTGGCATAATGGGATGCATAGTCCAAGACATCTGAGAAGTGTAAGACTGGGAAAGGCTAGCAGAGACCGATTTCCAGGGGACATCAGGGGTCCATTCCCCACTCAGCCATGGAAACCCACTGGGTGAACAAGTCACACTCTCTCAGTCTCAGAGGAAGGCAAAGGCAACCCCCCTCCGAACAAATCTTGGCAAGAAAGCTCCATGATGGGTTTGCTTTTGAGCTGTCAAAGTTGGAAATGACCTGAAGGCACACAAAAACTGCCACCACCAAATTGCAAGGTAGATTCAGCTGAAAGACAGTGACTGGCTTGAGATCATTTAGTGAACTAAGTTCCTGAGCAGGAATTTGAGCATACGTCTCTCTGCTGCTAGTATGATACTCCATTGCAGCTTTTCCCAACCTGCGGCTATGATAATTTCACCATGTAGACACGGCAACAAAGACGCCATGTAGTCCAAGATATTTGGAGGTGCCAAGTTAAGGAAAGTTGCTTTAATCATAACATCATGCTAGCTCTCCAAATCATAAAATTAAAGATGACCATCCCTCAGAGAGGATTAATCTCTAACCATGCCCGACTTGTTATGTATTGTGAACAGAACAAATCTGCAAATATGAATATGCCAGCTCAAGACCTACACACAAGCAGTGAGGAGCCAAGTTACAAATGATAGGAGGAACTTGACCAGCTATCCTTCTTGTTCCAAATCAGGAATGGGCATGTTGCCAGGAACTAGAGGGCTGCTTTGATTCCTTCATAGGACATCAGAAGGCTTCCCCTCCCATTTAAAAAAAAATCTTTTGAAAAAACTATACAAAATGCCCCCCTGCATCTAGGAGGAAATTTCACCAAGTTTCCTGGGGAGAAGGTGGCTTTTTTAGGCATAGTGCTATTCAGAAAACATTAGGTGTTCTTGTTGTATAAAGGTACAAAAGTGACTCAACCAGTGCATAAAATCACAGTATTAGTGATTCCTCCCTTCCACCACTACTTTCTCTTTGTGTTTGAATACATACACAAAAAGAACTGACAGAAAGATGACACAGGACGCTTTAGCTGAAAACTTTTAATATAAAAAATTCACTGATGTACAAAAATGCTAAAATATGACAAACTGTTCAAAATACTGGGATCAACTTTCCTGTTACACAGCTGTAGTAGAAAATGAAACCAAAAAGCCAAACCCAACTCGGTTAGGAAGCAGAGAAATGTACACACCATCACACCCCACTGTCTATTTTTCAGCACAATCGGGATTTTCAGTTCATCTTCTTAGTGGCAAAACTACTCTCGATGGACTAGCACGAACAAACCCAGTAGAAAGAGGACGGTGTACTGTCAGTGGGAGGAAAAAAAAAGGTAATATTTTAACCATTGTACTCACAGCTGAAATGAACTGCACACTTTATATGGTTTCCAACATAGAGTCTCAAGTTTCCCAAATGTTAGTTTCAAGTAACTGCAATTGGGAGAGGAACTTTTGGCCTGTAACATCCATGAGCCCCACTCAATATGGCTATTGGTAAGCAGCTAAGGAAACTGTAATCCAAAACATCAGTAGGATCAAAGGTCCCCCATCCCAAATTAAGCAGAAGTCCAAGCTCTGCAAGGGAATAAAAAGATAATACTTTGCCAGCAGTGTAGTGGTTTGAGTGTTGAATTACAAGCCTAGGGACCTGGGTTTGATTCATCGCTTGGCCACAGAAACCCACTGCATGACCTTGGGTATGCCAAACACTCTCAGCTCCACAAAATCCCATGATAGGTGCACCTCAGGGCCACCATAAGTGGGAAATGACTTGAAGTCACACAACAAATTTGCAATCAAATCACTACATGAAGATTCAAATGCCTTAATGGCTTAGGAGTGCCCAGCGGTAAATGGCTTTTTAAAATAGCTACTTGGACTTTATGAAGAACCACACAGATATAAATACCCACACTCCCCCTACAAGCAACTGTCTTTCAATTTTCTTGAAGCAAGGGTTCAACTGTACAAGAGATGAAATGAACCAGAAGTCATACCTTAAATTTGGGGTAATCATTCATTAGGATGGTCACAATTCCAATGTACGGTACAAATCTAAATTGGAAAAACAAAGGCATCTGACTTAGACACCATCTCAGAGACCTATGAGGCTGACTGTGATTTTGACTATACGTGTGATAGATAGGAAAAGACCTAGGCCTGGACTACACATGTAGGAAAATAAAGTGTTAGAATCCCAGACTGCAGGTCAAAATACAGCTTCACGTAGAATAAATTGTTTTGTTGATCAACAGTTCATATATCAGAGGTAGAACTTCTGACTGAATACCTTTCCATATTGTGTTTCTATTTGTAAATTGGAATATAAATTTCCCATCTATATGGGAACACACAAAACTGCTGTTCTCTTACAGTCTAAATTGGTAGAATTTACTCAACTATCCAGGTGTCAAGACTCAGCCTTTGCAGTCTTTCTTGAGAATCTGAGGCAAAGCCCATTAAGTGTCTGCAAGCCAAGCAATATCAGCAGAAGCTAACTTATGAAAGCCTTTACCACTTCCTCCAATACTACTCAGTGGCAACTGATGGACAGTGACATGTCAGGAAATGCTAATTGGGAAGGGCCAAAACAGACATGACCTTTATACATAGTATCAATGCATCCCTCACTAAATACCATAATGATTAAGTGTACGAAGTGGATCACAGAGAGAGTGATTTCAAGGCCACAATCTCCAGCAGGCCTCACTTGGAAACTGAGCACTATATGAAAGCTAATATGCTTTTAAAACCAGTTCTTCAGTTGTTAGTGGCCACAAACTGCCCAAGATGGAAAACATATCAGCAGATTTTATAATACAGAAAGAATGAATGCCATGTTGCATTGAATCTATTCCATTTGGAATCTGGGGATACAAAAGGAAAGCATAAATACAGCTTTTTAAGCTGTGACAAGAAAAAAAGCCCAGACTCACTGGAGAGTGAGCACAATGGGAAGCAAAGCAAGTCATACATCACCCTCTGCTAGTGTATGGCTTACCCTCTTGCTCTTCCCACTACATCTTTCTTCTCCAACCAGTGCTGCCCTTGCTTGTACAAGCCTCTGTCATCAACAGCATTGTTGTCACCCTTTGTCAAGAACTTGATGTCTCCATTTTGTCTAAAAAAGAAGAGAAGAACAACAGGCTTAGAGCAACTGCAAAAGGACAATCATGCAGAAGGTAACTACAGTTTCTAAGGCAGCATCTCTCTTTTTCTCTGAAAATATGCAGCTTGGCTACAATATCCTTTGATCTATACTGCCACAGGCAAGTGCAGCCCTCCATGTTTCTGGACTCCAGTTTCCAGCATTCTTCACTATTGACTAAGCTTGTTGAAGCTGATGAGAGTTGCAGTCCAGCCTCTGGAGGAACGTTAAGCTACACCTGATCTCTGCAAGAGTGTCCATACATGTAATGTGCATTCTTGTCTCAGAGAGGAGGGCCAAGTGGTAGTATCACATTGTATCACATCTTTGTATCACATCTTTGAACCTGAGACAATAGAGATGAGAATATCTATCTATCTATCTATCTATCTATCTATCTATCTATCTATCTATCTATCTATCTATCTATCTATCTATCCATCCACATAAAAAAATAAACCCATCAAGAAGAAAGGCAATTCATTACTGCAGCCTTATTCAGCTGACTGCATTCCAGATATGTTGGAACACAATTCTCACCAGATCCATCAATCATACTGCCAGGGATAGTAAAAGGTCTCTGACCACATCTGTAGAGCACCCGGCTGGGGAAGGTGGCATTATAAATATACGGGTGTAGCAAGGGGGATGGAATGAGGGCATTGTCCGCTAATAACAACTCTGCCCCTCTTCCCTGAAATTTTCTTACAGTCACCCAAATTTCTAGCATTGCGGAGTGAGACGCTAAAGATCGTTCACATCTAGAACTCTTTTATTTGCTGCGTTTGTATCCCCTTGGTCACTTTGCCTGCCTCCTTTCTTTGGATGCTTAAACTGTATTTCTAAATGCTCAACTGAAATTTTATGTTACTGCAATGCTAGAAATTTGGGGACTGAAGGAAAATTTAATTTGACTGGGCAGACTTCTTACTTAAATACCTGTCAGTGGAGTTACATGACACAATTCTTATACTGAGTACCACTGTAATGCAATGTATGTGGATCAATGGTCAATGCACATGCTTGACAACTTGTTATGTGCAAAGGCAACACACAGAGGCAATGTGGGTTCACACTCTACTCTGTGTACCCAAAATGCTACCACATGCACAACAGTCTCACATGTACAGCTCTGCTTATGCTGCTGTCAGCTGGGTATGGCCACTAGGCAACATTCCCAAAAATTGCTCCACATACATGGTGCAACTTTCACCTACCTTACGCCACTGAGAGGATGCCAGTCACAGACACCTTTACTAGGATGGACTTTTCCCTTGGAGCTCAGTATTACCTCCTGGACTTCAAGCTTTATTTGTTCAGGAAATTTTATAAACTTTAGCACAAGCTGTCACAGAACCCTCTCCTCAGTTAGTTTTTTGTGGCCTGGATCTAGGTTCCCAATAACCTTTATAATGGCCAAAAAAAAAAAAAAAAAAAAGGCCTGCCAAGTCTGGAAGCTTCCTCTTGCACTGTTGCACTGTTTAATATATAAAAAACCCTATTTCCTTAACATCCAAAAAATTAAACACCACTCTTTCTTTTTTGGTTGGGGGCATCCACACGGGCCTTGATGGTTCTTGGTGCAGAAAACTGGCCCCCACATCTGTATCAGTTTGAAAAAGAAAAACTGCAACAGCAATACGTATAGGAATAGCAGTATTCATCAGGCTGAACCATTAAAACTGCAACAGTTTGCATTTGATAGCTATTCCGGAATCACAGCAACTTGGCAATGCAGCATGGAGAACAACTTCTCCAGCAACCTGCACACAGTGGCATTTGGGAAGACACATTCAAAGGAAGTGTCATCCATTCCTTGCTGATGGGCCTCCCCCCATTATTTCCACACCAGCCCCATACTGGTTGCATTCACACTTCACAATCCCAGATCCTCTACACTTTGGAGGATGGAAAACAATTTCCCTCCTCTCCTCACACACACGCTTTAATTTAACTGTTACTAATTTATTTTTTTTTAAATGTTTTGCATTTACATGCAAAACAGGTAATGCAGTCTGACTGAGTCCCACAAACAGGATTTCAAAGGGAGGATCAAATTGTGGTTGCAAGCCTGGTTAGGAACACATTCTCAAACTGCACTTTGGCAGTTCAGATATAACAAACTGAGGCTTGATCAAACCACTAAGTACTAAATTAAGTCAAGCATGTAAGGGCAGAAAGGAATGCACGAGCCCACAGCTTGCTCCTGATTCTCCACACCATGGTAATATAACATCTTACACAGCCACTGTTTGCGAAAAAACCCCAGGTAAGGTGACAGGACAGCAGATATTGACAATAAATCATCATCCAACACTAGAACATACTTTTCATGAACCTTCAAAACCCGGTGCACTATTGGAATTTCCCTTCCTTCTATCCTAAAGACCACGATTTCACCCACTCTGATTGGCTCTTCGATGCGATTGGTTAAGAAAAGGAGGTCTCCCCTGTGGAATGCAGGTTCCATACTGCCACTGGAAGACAAAGGTCTTGGTTAATGTGAACACACATAACTTCGTGTTTGCCTTGAGATGATTATCAGCTGGGCAGATTTTCAAGAGCTAAAAGAACAATTTGAAAGAGAACTATTCAGATTGCACCATCTGTCATGTAAGACTGTAAATATAACCAGGATCTTCATGCACATTAAAAAAAATACATCCATGCATACTAACTCCAAGTATGCATGAACATATTATCTGTCTATCTATCTACCTCCATGCACACTAACTGCTAGTGAGATCCAACGTGTTCTGGTGATTTGAGTGTTAGACTAGGAGATTGGAGTTTGAATCTCTCCTCAGTCACAGAAACCCATTGGTTGACCTTGGGCAGATTGTACTCCCTCAGCCTCAAAGGAAGGCAAAGGCAAACCTTCTCTGAACAAATTCTGCCAAGAAAACCCTGTGATGGGTTCACCTTAGGATTGCCATAAATTAGAAATGACCTGAAGGTTCCCTTCATTCTATGCTGGTAACATGATTTGTTCCATTGCCAACCTTCCTCACCCAGGCATTGCTAGTCCACGACATGTACCAGCGAAATAGCAGAATGATACGAAATCTTTAACCTTTGAAATTGTAAAATGATAAACCCAGTGGAGGGAAAAAAGTAAACAAGCACTTCTGTTAATGTTTGTGATCACTGGCAAGCTTAGCATTGAAATGAGAAAAGCAAAGAGATGTCTCCTGGCTTCCTGCGTCAAGCTCTAACAGGCAATGTGCATGAACCACAAGCCATGAGCAATAAAAGATACCAACTTAGAATGAATGTCAGCAGAAAGAACTCACAAGTACTAGTGGCTGTTGATTTTGATTTGTTCAGGGGTGTGTGCCTCAGGAATTGCCTTTTTTTTAAACCTCTTGAGAACTTTGCTCTTCTTACAGTATTACCACTGAAGGAAGCCTTGATGGTGGGAACCATGTGCTTCATACTGTGGCACCCATAAAAGCATATTTGGTCCCCATCATTATCTGCTTAAGATAGGCTCATTTCAGGGTTCATGGACTATGGAAGTCAAGATGTCTCACTTATCAGGTTTTCCTTGCTTGCAGCCTGGTTTTCCATTTTGTTCTACGCAGAATCTTTCCCTGGTTTCAAGCATACAGTTTTCACCTTCCTTTTCCATTTCTTTTCACTGTGCACATTAAAGTGCAAGTATCTTTCCCCTCCTATATAAAGAAGGTAGATACCCTCACTTGAAATACTTAAATCTATAAATCCACCATATGGGGAAGTTCTTATCTTTTGCTCCTTACTACTTTTTTTCTTTTCCCTTTACCCTCTCTTCTTCTCACTTTCCTTGGTTTCTATACTTTTCATTCAATTAGTTCTCTAGTATTAGCTTGTTAAGTCGATTACTATAACTGTTTCTTCTCCTTTGTCCAATGTTTACTGTTTAACTACATACTGTAAAATCTGCCTATGTCATGGATCATGTATGTATTATGTTACAACCATAAGATACATAGGTAATTATTTCAAGAACTGTTTTTTTAATAATAATTTATAAAAAAAAAATGCAAGTCCTTGGGCAAAGATTGGCTTATCTTTTGTAAGCATTTAGAAAACAGTACGCCTATAAGAGTAAAAATACCTAGCAGAATATAGATCTTTGATGTACCCAGTACATGTTGTTGTTGTTGTTAATTACCATCAAGCTGACTTTGACTTATGGCAACCCTATGAATGAGAAATCTCAGGTTCTATTATCAACAGCCCCCCACTCAGGTCTTGCAAACTCAGAGCTGTGGCTTGCTTGTTTGCTTGTGTCTATCCATCTGTAGCTGGTACTTATTTTCATTTTTATTGTACAACTTGATACCTATTAACACTATTCTCCTTATGAGAGGATGCCCAGTGTTATCCTAATTCTTATACCATTATCACCACCTCCTCTGCTGGAACCATCCTAAAATCCTCAGAACTTGAGTCACTAGCGGATGGGCTACTATATATTGTATGAATGCCTCTCTGGGACATCCATGAGGCCCTCAAGATCTTCCCATCTGCAAACATGTTACAGAAGCATATCATAAAGATTCCAAGTCCACTTCTAGTTTCTATGCCAATAAATGTTCACAGGAAGAATCAACACTGTAATGGCTCATCTATTTACAATTTTGTTTTCAAGGGGTTGACAGTGAACACCACCTTCTTTTGGTGACAGAAGGTCAGAACATGCAGCTGTGCGGGTTGCTTATTCTGAACAGAACTCACTAGGCTTAGTTCTCTTGTATAAGATCCCAGATACATATTTTGACACAATCTCTTCCTTATTGTCAGACTAGAAGAACTGTGTCACCCTTACAAGTATCTTAAGTATGTGTTTGGAAAGAGGGTATCCATGTTAGCTTGTTGCAGCAAAACAGAAGAATCTTGTCACAGCTTAAAAGATTGATAAGTTTTATTTGGCATAAGCTTTCAGGGAATGCAGCCCTCTTTGAGAGTCTGATGAATAGACTGCAGTCCATGACAGCTCACGGCAAACAAAACTCACTGGTCATATGCCAACCCCCCCCCCTTTTTGTTCTTACATATTTGGCAGCCACAAACTTTGGCAGTCTGACACTGTTCTTTGCTGAAAAACATGTATTTTGTTTTAAGATCCTGCAGAAAAGCTTAAGACAAACCATTTTGTGATATTATTTTCCAACAGCTTTTGTCCTTATGGAAGTAAAATTGTTCCAAACAAGAATCCTCAGTAAGAGCTGAGCTCTTCCAACTGAGGTGAAATCTGTGCTTGCACTCTCAACATTATTGTTCATAAAAGGAAACAAGGCACTCTCGTTAATTAGAGGGGAGCATCACTCTAGAACTGTATAGCTCAGATAGTGGACTTTATCGCCAGCCTTTTGACAGTTGTTTTAATATTAGCATCATGTGTGACGGAACCAGTACCACTTCCCTTGAGTCTATTGCAGAGATTTTGAGCCCATGTACTGAATAAGCCTCTCCTCAGCTTGTGTTAGCCCTCCATCCAGCTAACATCTGTGTTAAAGGGATGGTGATAGGTTATGGTAGAAGCCATGTCCAGTAGAGGCTTCAGACTTAAAAACCCACTCCAGTTTATTGGAGCTGCATTACTCCACTGAGGCCTCCCACTACAACTTGGCTTGTTTCAGCATAGTTTTACCTAAGAACGACCACGATGGGGCTCTCACTGCCCGTTGCCACCATCAGCCCCTTCCAGATCATCAGCGCTGAGGAAACGATCATCCCAAAGTTCAGCACCTGGTAATACAGCTGGGAGGGAGTGAGGGGACAAGGATGAAGGGGACACTGAAAATAAAACAGCCCTCCCCCATGACTAAGACACAGACAGGCATGCACAGTGCTTTCCCTTAAACATAGACAAAAGTCCCCAAAGATCAAACTGCATCCCCGTAACTTTGCAACCCCAATTTACTCTGTGAGACCCATCACAATTAACAGGACTGCTTGGGAGTTAGTAGACTGCAGCCAGCACAGCATATCCACAGATATATTTAGATTTGATTCTTGAGCATTACTAGAACAAGCATCAGTAGAACCCACTTCTAAGTATGTCATTTAAGCCGACAGCTTTAAGTTACATGAGATTTGAAATATGTTGCCTGAAGAACCACATACTGGACTCTAAATGAGATTTCCTCAACAATCTAAAAACTAATTTACCTTTGGTGTTATTTATTCTTGGCAAATTAGTCTCTCCAAATTCACTTTCTGCCTGCTCTCACCTAAGTATCCTCCTTTATAGAGGAATTTCTGTGACACACCTAATACTACAGAAAGATAAAAGGCAGCCGTTAGACATACCTCAGTTCCTGCACCTTTCAGCCTGTAATACAGATCTCTCTCTACAGTCCCCATCATAACCATTCAACATACACAGCTGCAACAAGACAGGCTAAACAGTACTGAGCAAGCCAAGGAAAACCGACAGACTTGGTATTGGGCAACTGCTTCAGGTCTTTTTTTTTACACACTATGCAAAGAAGCCCTTCATTCTGCCTGCCCTAGAAGACCTACCACCAGTAAGCTTTCTTTCAACAAACTCCCCTCCCTAAAATGCTAGCACTGGAAAAATTAAGAAGGGGGCCAAAATGAAGGATAGGTGCTTGTGCCCATCCTGATCTTCTCTTACAATTCCCTTCTGAATTCAGCAGGCTGAGCGACATCATGGTTTGGACACTGAGGTCTTTGTCAGGCTTTACGCACTTGTTTCACCCCATGACCAGTTTTTAATGCTGCTCCTCAGCATTTTGAAAGGCCATGTCTGCACTGGACTGTTATAGTGCTATCATCCCACTTTCAACATCCTGTGGAATTCTGCGGTTTGCAGTTTCCTGAGGCCAAAGAGCTCTCTGGCTGAGGATTCTAAAGGCCCCTCCCTAAACTGCAAACCCCAGGGTTCCACAGGATGTGGAAAGTGGAATCATCGCGCTATAACAGGCTAGTGTGGAAATGGCCTAAGTCATTGGGTGGCCTTTCTCTCCTTCTCAGTCTGAATCACCGCGCAGGGTTGTTGTGAGGATTAAAGGGAAGAAGGGAAGCCATGCACACCGAAGGGCAAAACAGAACACAAGAGGCCATGTCCGCACTAGACTGTTGTAGCGCTATTATTCCGCTTTCAACATCCTATGGAACCCTGGGGTTTGCAGTTTAGGGAGCCTCCCTAAACTGCAAACCCCAGGGTTCCATAGGATGTGGAAAACGGAATAATAGCGCTACAACAGTCTAGTGCGGACATGGCCTCAGGCAGCGAATAAACAAAAGAGATGCCAGAGACCCCCCCCACCCGGCGTCCAAGAGTGGAAAAAACCTTCAGAGAGCCAAGGCCAGGCCCCGCTCCCGACCCGCTCGGGCCCTCCCGCCCACCTGCCGCTTATTCATCCGCCGAACATCGTCCAAGAAATCCAAGGAAAACATCACGAGGGAAGAAGCCGAGGCAGCAAGAACGCCGCCGCCGGGAGAACTCAGTTCTTCTCACTCCCACTTCCGGCGGCCTGGCGCCATTTCCGTCCAGATCGCTCCGGGAAACCATAGAGGCGGCCTTCCCAGACCTGCCCACATGCTTCCCCTCCCGGTCCAAGAGCTTATTTGAGAGGCAGAGGCGTTCAAGCGTGTCGGGTAGTTTCCACTTCCGGTTCCTATTGGAATTCTCTGTAAGTGGGGTAAAGAGTGCCGTGGGGCCAAGTACAGTCTTCCAGGTAACGTTGAACCGCAAGGAGCTCTGGTTTTTCCCCCCTTATTTTGAATTTGAAAGGTTTGGAAATGTGTGTGTTTGAAAAAGGGTGATAAGGAAAGGTAGGAAATACCACGAGGTCAGGATGGCTCCTTTCAGTGCAGCGCTTTGGAAGAATGCTTGTGACTGAGGTCTCCTCCGCAGTCTGTCCCGGCTCCATATCAGAGGAGCCTTCCATTTTTTCCCCTAAGAGCAGAAAACGAGACTTGTCCCCAGAATGCAGCGTTCATTTCTCAGGCCATTTCCGCACTAGCCTGTTATAGCGCGATGATTCCACTTCCAACCTCCTCTGGAATCCTGGGATTTGCAGTTTCGGGAGTTGCCGGCCTCTATAGAGTTGGAAGGGACCTCAAAGGACATCCGGCCGGCCCCCTCCTGAAACTGCAAACCCCAGGATTCCAGAGGAGGTTGGAAGTGGAATCATCGCGCTATAACAGGCTAGTGCGGAAATGGCCTCAGAGAGGAACAGCAAATGTGTTAGGCAGCAGGCTTGAGGAGGACGGATCCTTCCTTCTCAAGCTTTTGAAGTTTCAGTCATGAAGAATGAGAAGGATCCTATGCTCCACTTCTGAAAAATCGTCCAGCTTTGGAAATCGGAAGAAGACCCCTATTCCCCACTTCCGTAGCTGCAGATGGCAAAATTGCAAATGTGGAGGGCCAATGCTGATGAAAGTATTAAAACGGACTTTATTTGACACTGTCCAGAAATTCTGGGATATAGATTGGAGTATAAAGTTGCCTCCCAGGCTGGAGACTTGACAGTATCTTCTAAGATTTGAGACTTGGAGTAAAAGACTTAAATACATCACTGCTAAATGTCCCTCCCTAAACTGGAAGCCCCAGGATTTGTTCTGGGGGGATTGCTTTTGCCTTCCTGAGAAAGTGTGACCTGACTAAGGTCATCCAGTGGGTTTCCATGGCTGAGCGGGGATTGGAACCCTGGTCTCCCATGGTCTCCCATGGAACCCTGG
This sequence comes from Ctenosaura bakeri, assembly GCA_948474755.1. Lineage (NCBI taxonomy): Eukaryota > Metazoa > Chordata > Lepidosauria > Squamata > Iguanidae > Ctenosaura > Ctenosaura bakeri. Next base: position 843,668 of record CAOLHI010000154.1, read on the forward strand.
TGTCCCATGTCCTAATCCAATGGGTTTCCATGGCTGAGCGGAGAGTGGAACCCTGGTCTCCCATGGAACCCTGGTCTCCCATGGAACCCTGGTCTCCCATGTCCTAATCCAATGGGTTTCCATGGCTGAGCGGAGAGTGGAACCCTGGTCTCCCATGGAACCCTGGTCTCCCATGTGCTAATCCAGTGGGTTTCCATGGCTGAGCGGAGAGTGGAACCCTGGTCTCCCATGGAACCCTGGTCTCCCATGGAACCCTGGTCTCCCATGTCCTAATCCAATGGGTTTCCATGGCTGAGCGGAGATTGGAACCCTGGTCTCTCATGGAACCCTGGTCTCCCATGTCCTAATCCAATGGGTTTCCATGGCTGAGCGGAGATTGGAACCCTGGTCTCCCATGGAACCCTGGTCTCCCATGTCCTAATCCAATGGGTTTCCATGGCTGAGCGGAGATTGGAACCCTGGTCTCCCATGGAACCCTGGTCTCCCATGTCCTAATCCAGTGGGTTTCCATGGCTGAGTGGAGAGTGGAACCCTGGTCTCCCATGGAACCCTGGTCTCCCATGGAACCCTGGTCTCCCATGGAACCCTGGTCTCCCATGGAACCCTGGTCTCCCATGGAACCCTGGTCTCCCATGTCCTAATCCAATGGGTTTCCATGGCTGAGCGGAGAGTGGAACCCTGGTCTCCCATGGAACCCTGGTCTCCCATGTCCTAATCCAATGGGTTTCCATGGCTGAGCGGAGATTGGAACCCTGGTCTCCCATGGAACCCTGGTCTCCCATGTCCTAATCCAACACTCAGCCTATGTAGGAACCCAGTGTAGTTGTACTCCCTTAACCTGCAGCATTTGGCTAATATTGAAAAGTGCATGTGTGCCCAACTTTGCCTGTGAGACAATATGCCAGTGCCTTTCCAGGGTTATGGGCATGGTTTGGGCCATAGCCAGGGCACATTGCCTAACTGGGATAAGGGAAAGGCTCTTCCGGGAACCCAGAGCCCTTAAGAAGGACAGAGGAATCATCCCTTTGTAGTGGAATCAGCTGAATCCATTTCTAGGGATTGTTGCAATACAGAGACTGTGTTGCAATTTATTAATTCAATTACATTCAGTTAACTGCAGATCATTAATTCAATTGCACTCCTGTGCCTCATTGCGGTGTAGTATAATGCAGGGAGATGGCAATGCATTTCAGTTACTTACAAGGAGAACTGACTCGTTTTATTGATTAAAAGAGCATCCAGTTGGTTGGGCACTTTTTTCATTTGATGAAGTCGGCTGAAGCTTACAAAAGTCACACTTGTTAGTCTTCCAGGTGTCACAGGACACTTATTTTTCATACAAATGCTTGTTAATACTGCAGATGTCAAGTGCAATTACATTTTTACAGGTCTAAGTGACACCTATAGAGAACTTCGATTAATCAAGTATCTTTTATTGGCTTGTAGGCTTATAAAATATGGATAACTATGTTGGCCCAAAAACAATTTTGTAGGTATCTGAACTACTTTAGTGTCATGCAGGCTTTACTGTTAAATTCAAAACGCAGCCAATGCTCTGGAACTTATATGGGAGTGTATTGCTCTCTTCAGTCATTAATTGAAGACACTTGAGGTTTTGGAAAAAGTCATATATACAATATTTGTGAGTTTGTCTCTGAAGCCTTAAATACATCTCTTAATAACCAGATGAATATATTCAGCTCTGCAGGAAATCACAGTGATCTATCTATAAAGGTCTACTTGCTGGAGATGGGATTGTACTTCCAACTATGTATGCTGAATTTTAAAGGGCAGAGGTAGCTATACTGATACTTAGATACTTAGGATGAGAATCACTATTAAATCTGACAGCAGAACATAAGGGCTGTCTTACTCATCTGCTGGCACTGACTACGGGTCATATCCCATTTTTGTTAAATTTCTGATTTCATTGCATAGGATATATAATCTGAATACAAGCTGTGAGAATGCAATCTAGCTAGGCCTTCTCCAGTTATTGATTTTGGCAGGCTGCAAAGCTGTGCTGTTACCTTTAAATAAAGCCCACTGAAAAGTGTTTTATTTTTGAGTAAATGCATAAGATCAGGCTGTTAGAAAAGTGGAAGGGGCAAAGAAAAAGTTGTGAAAGATGCAAGTTAACAGAAGCAGCTAGTGCAGCAAACACTTTTTGTGCTATTAGACACCACCTAAGATTTCTTTTTTCATACTTGTGTGCGTGCAGCAGTAGCAGCAAGTTTCTTTAAAATAAGGTATGACAAGAGAACAGAACCCCGTCAGTCACAACTGAGGGAATGAGAATGAGCAGCTGAAAGAAAGAAAAAGTAATGGGGCCCATAGCCATTTCAGAATTCTTGGTGGAACATAAATTAAAATGCACACTGAGAGTGGGAAGAAGATAAATATGTCCATAGAATGCAGGCTTTCTACTGTTCTCCTTAGCCTTTGAGGGAGTAACCAAGGTGAAATGTCTCTCTGTGATACAAATCATGACTCTGCCCTCCAAATAACATGGAATAAATTGGGTGAGGAAGGATCTATTGCTTCTTAAGAAAGAACATGTACCTAAATCATCATCTCCAGAGTTAGTGACATCAAAACATGGAAATGTGCAATCACCATAATGGAACTATATGAAAATTATACTCAATACATGAATAATATCTGTATTTAAAAATAGTTATGTACAGACTTGTTCAATAACAAGTCTATACACATCAGACTGTACACAGAGGTTTAATGGACATAAATCAGGCATTAGGAATGGGAATGCACAGAAACCAATTGCAGAACAACTCAAGTCTTCTTGGACATTTCATCTGGGACCTCAGCACAGTGGTCGTCAAACACAAATACTTCAAAGGGAATTTGGAAAGAGAAACAGCAAAATTGAGATAGGTCCACAAACTCCACTCTGTCAACAGTGGGTTGAACAAAGGCAATGGCTTCTTGGCACACTACATATATTATAACACTAGTTCACACCCCAGCCTCATGAGGGCCCTCTTGCCCATTTTATCACAACTCTTTTCTGGTTCCGTGAGCAGCATAATACATGCCAATAACTCCCTCTACCATTCATATGGTTATCTACTCACCTTGGCTTTAGGCAGCATCTTTCACACAAATTTGTCCTCCAACTACATTATTAAAGCTGAACTTGTCACCTCATCACCATAAATAACCACGAGTTTTGCATTTCTATTACTATTCATATAGACATCTGCTCATTCATGGATATAAATGTCTGTGTGTAAGCCCTTCATTCAGTGCCTCTTGATCTGTCCCAAAGATGCTACAATCTCCCTTTGCAAGTCTGTACACAATTATTACAGATTGTATATTTAGAGGATTGTCTACTAAAATTTCATAGACTGTATTTACAGCTTAGCTGTTCATGTATTGTGCACAACTTTCATATAGTTCCCTTAATGTTTGCATATTTCTGTGTTCTGATACTATTAAATCTGGACACTCTTTATTTTAGACACACACTCTATATTATATATATCAATGGTTCTCAAACTGTGGGGCAGGACCCTAAGAGAGGGAGTGCAATTATTGCTAAAGGGAGGGCTCAAGAAAAGTCAGCCTGTAAATATAGCAAATATGGAAAAACCTCTGTGTGTGTTTGCACACACCATTAAGAGTTTACTGGCCTCTGCAAAAAGCAATGCAAAGCATCTTCCCCAGTTATGCTTTCCTCCAGCCTCAGACATACCAAAAATCAGTTTCCCTTTTTAAAATGTATTTCCCACTCGGCTTCTCCAAATGTTCTGCTGTTGGTGCAGCAGGCGTGTGTCCCTTAGCAACCGTGAGAACTCAGTGTTAAGATGGAGGGTGTGTGTGGCACAAGCGGCCTGGGAGAAAGAGAGGGAGAGGTGTAGCACATGGGGGGGGTGTAAAGGGGGTCACAAGGGTAAAAAGTTTGAGAACCACTGACATATACTGTTTCATTTCTTGAACTATTAGGTAGTTTCATTAGTTCTGGTCTTGTTCAGTGTTATTTCTTGTGCTGTGGGATCCTTACCTTTTGTTTCTGCTGGTGTTTCATAAGGAAGGTTTTCCCCTTTGCATTTGGGAGAAGCACAGTAT